>JAXBDA010000739.1:0-72835 GCA_036023075.1 Gaultheria prostrata | reverse complement strand
GTTATTGAAATAAGAAAACGAGTTTTACTCATATATTGGTCGTTTAAGGAGGGAGTACCTCCGGGTCGATCTTATTGTTCGTGTTTCTTTTGCACGATCGTTTTGTTACATAGGCTGCGCTACATCATTATTGTTCCCTCAACTTCGTTAAATCAGATTCAGCAAGTTACTCCAACGATTATGCCATATCGTTATGACCACAACATGTCAAAAAGGGATGAATGTAGAACCAATCGGGCACCCAAAAGGAAGCCGGCGAACTTCTTGGATAGAGGATTTCGCAGTGCTTACCAAGCAATATCGACTCGAAAGAGGGTAAGTCCCATTTTCTCACTAGTTGCTATCAATATACATATTCTATTAATCTAAGTGAATTTTTGGATTTTTTTGGATTTTTTATTTTCTTGGTTTAAGAAGTGAAAGAAAAGTGCAATGCTACGGACATTATATGAGGGTAATAAGTTCCGGATACAGAAATTTATTTTTAACTTTTTAAAATATCCCCGTGTATTGATTTGGAACAAAATTACACAATTGTTGCTTTTATATTTTCTCATATGTTTTAAGATGATCGGTCTCCAAGCCGAAGAACGTTGGCAACCCTAGAAGCATAACCCAATTTTTTTCTTATTTGATTTATTTACTCGTTTTTTTTTTTGCTATTCGATATACATCAGTGGGGGGTTAGTGAGTTAGTCCAAATAGGGACTAGAAGTTTTCTATAGCTCTAAACCCCAAATGTCTCTGCCGAGACTTGAACTCTGGGTCTCGCTTGACCAGGAAATAACCGCCAGGCTACAAGCCCTTGGTTGATTTATTTACTCGTTTAACATAAGTTATCTATTAAAGTCTGCAACAAGAAGATTCTATATTAAAAAAAAAAGATTTGTCAGATATTGAAAATCATACTATAATTGACTAAGGAATACCAGGAGCTCTTAACACCTGTGTTACATGGACTAGGGTGCGAGTCCAAGTGTTGGACCTTCCTTAACGTAAATCTAAGAATCTTGGGTTAGGTGTCCCCTAATTGGGTGTGGGTACGGGGATCCGTCGTGAACACATGTTTGTAGTACATAAACAAGAAGGGGTTAAGAAAAATACGATTTTGCTATTTTATGTCCATGAGAGACTAGAACTATCGCTTTTCTAGCAAATTTTCTATTCTTCCTTCTGTAAATATCATGACAGTTAGAAGATCCGAGTGTCCAACATGGATACGCGTGTCGGACACATCGACACGGTAACTCCCCAGAGGCCATTCTTTCAAAGCCCTCCAGTCTCTCATTCATTCTCCTAACCACATTAAAGGCCCCCAGCTGAACCCAGGCAGCACCCTGTACAACAGAGTTAATAAATCTCCTATCCTGCCATAATCTTCTTCTATCGAGAGCATGAAAAAAACCATACGCCAGAGACATCGAAACTATTGCAAATTGGAACCAATTGTTTATGATTCCTGGAAGGCATTTTGATGGCTTTCTTGTGATCAGGCAAGGTCTTAAGCATAGTTTTGCTAAAGTAAGTTGGGAGTATATTTGAGCCCTGAGGAAGGAGTATTGGGGTTTAGAATTCAGTACAAAATAGGGGAATAGGGCATGGGAAGAATGTTTTTTTTTTTTTTTGTGGCTTGACAATTGGCACGCCCAGGGCCTTTGTTCAACAGATATGGAGAAAAGGTGGTGTACATTCTTTGGGGGGGGTGGGGCGGGGCTCTTTACTCTAAGTGGATTCTATACTTTAAGATGGAGGGTGGAGATGGCCAAGAGCAAGAAATAGGGTCACTATGCTGATTATTGAGAATACTCTCCTCACATTGGTGCCTCACAATTTTCTAGAAGATGGTGTTGTGAGGAAACCATCCACAAATGGTGAATATCGGTTAGCTCTGTGTGGGAGGCAATTAGGGCTTGCTCACTGCCAAGGCATGGCATGAAGTGGTTTGGTTTGGAGGACAGGTGCCTAAAGGGGCATTCACTCTATGGATTTCTGTGCAACAATGGCTTAGTACTAAAGACAGATTATGAGATTATCCAAATGGAGCATAGTGTGTGATCTGAACCGAGTGTAACAAGGTGGGCATGGGGTAGAATCACACCGGCAGTTATCTTTTGAATGTCATTTTTCAGCTACTATGAGTCAGGTTGTGTTGATAAGAGTTGTGATTAATAGAGCATTTTTTTATCTTGGATGATGTTATAATTTGGTTGATGAACATGCTAATGGGAAGTGGAACTACTGCAAATATGCTGTTCTTAAATTATAATGTCCTGCAGTGATGTTTGGTAGTTTTTATTCTCTTGTTATTTAGCTTGTGAACTTGTGCTCAGCTAGGTGTTTTCTGTCTTTGAGATGGTTTGTTAGCTGTGTACGTTGTTTCTGATTTTGAGGCTCCTGTTGGCTGATGACTGTCATAGTATAGCTGGGATTTGCCCCTTTGCTTTTGTTTTCTTAATTATGCACGCTATTCAACTTTGTAATCTCTTTGTTTTGCAAGGATCAATCATTGGCAAGCAGCAGCTGGCATCGTCTTCCTGAAGATCTAATAATTGATCAAATCCTCTCGAGATTGCCCGTTAAATCTCTAATGCGATTCAAGAGCGTTTGCAAAGGATGGCATGCTCTTCTTTCAACCCGTTGCTTTATTGCCTCACATCTCAAATATATTGATACTCCTAAAAGGCTAGTCAGTTGGAATGGTAACAATAACGGTCTCTTAGTTGGGCACGATGCCTTTCACGTCTTCACAGAATGTTGTTTCACGCGCAACTTCCAACCTTTGAATCTTAACTTCGGGTTTGACAGGAAACCAGATTTAGTTTTGGGTCCCTGTGATGGATTATTTTGTCTATACTGGAGGGCAAATAGTAATTTTACTTTTACTTTTCGTGAACGTGAACGTGAAAATGGGGTTAATGTCGAGCGGCTACCAACTATTGCGCTATGGAACCCTACAACTAGGGCATTTAGCATTCTCCCCATGTCCAATTTTGACTTCACCGTATAGGAGGGCGGCTTATTGCATGGTTGGGTTTGGTTTTGATCTCACCACTAGAAGTATGAAGGTGGTCAAAGTTTTGACTTTAAGCAGGGCTGAAGCTTCCCATTGTGATTTCATTAATTGTGCTGAAGTTTACGACTTGGGTTCTGGTTCTTGGAGATTTCTCCACTTGGATGATATGGTCAAAGATGTAGCTGTGGATGATGAATTAATTGTCAGCATGTACAACAAGAATGATGGTGTTTTTCATTGGCGCTGCCAACTATGGCACACGGACAGTGTCTATGAGGTAGTTCTCTCGTTTGACATGAGTACAAAGTTGTTCCACATGACGCCGCTGCCAGACAAGTACAATGAGTACAGGGTGAACTGGGACAGATGGAAGGAATGTAAATTTGCATTGCTGAGGGACTCTCTTAAGCTAATTTGCTCTTTCTTCGATTGGCCTTACCCCGACGACGAAGGCCACACAACAGTTGAAGTGTGGGTTATGAAGAAGGACTTCGACTGCATGGTTGAGGCTGGGGAATCCTCATCCCCGAACAAGTACTCTCATGAGTTAACTGTGGAACCGCGACTTCCCGGTCCTTGTCTCTCGACGGGTTTCTGGAATAAGAATGAGCTTCTAATCTGGAAAGACGTTGATGAGCTGAGAGCTGGAAGATCCCCATTCTTGTATGACATTGTTACCAAACAGGTTAGAGATGTGGAGATTTCTGGTGAGCTGAATTTTATGTACCGAGAGAGCCTTGTTTCAGTCAAGGGAGGAGGTGGGAATGGGTAAATACATTCTGTAATATCTCACCTTGTGTGTAGATGAAATCAGCATTCTTTGGTTTTCCTTTGTTCGAGGGAGCATGATTGTGGCTGTAATGTTCATTATTTATGCTACTTCTAGTGACAGGGTCGTGCAGATTATGTCCTATATATTGTTTATCACTCGAATAATACTCTTTGGTATTCGGTGTTCGTAAGTTTTTGGATTATTTCCGTTAAGAGATGGTTGAAGTTGAATCTTTAACTATTTCTTTTTTCAAGGCGGTGTCTGGTGTATCAGCATAACTTCAATTTGGCAGAAGTGTGTATTTGTTATATATTGGAGGCTTACAGTTTGGGGTTACTTTTGGAGTTTTTTTGGTGATCATGCTGTAAGTACTATGATTGGATAGCGAGTTAAGCTCTTTTTGGTTGGAATACTATTTTTTCACCGGGGGTCATTTGAAATTCTATAGTAGTACCAATTAGCATTGTCTCAGTTAGCGATGATAACTACGCTGGCCTCGTTTAGCTGTTGAGAAAAGAAATGAAAATATGGTGTTTTTAAAGGTCCGCACGAGAAATCATAAAAAAAAAGGATTGGAGGTTTCATCCATGCAATCTTTCATTAGATTATATATATTGTATATATATATATATATATGAAAAACTACTCAGATGAATCCCTATCCGATCATTTTTTTTTCCTGATTCTCATGGACCCTTAAAAACACGTTTTAAACACATTGAACGGTTCGGATTATAAAAATTCAATCGGGAAATGATCGGAAAATGAAAGTCCATTACCATAGGAAAGTAAGGGATCCCTTATATATTTCATGTACGCAGTTCGAATCGGTTTGGAACCATAACCGTTAAAGTGAATCCACAAACCAAATCATTTAACTCGGTTTTTTATCTTTTAAAATCGGGGCCAAACCGCATTAGTAAGAAATCAAACTAAACCATTCAGTTTGGATTGTCCTACCGACAACAGAAACTATTCAAGACCATCTGGGACGCCAACCCAATCAGACTAAGTTTAATCTCTATAGCCAGGTGATATGGTTGTCTAGTCAACATTAACGTTCCAACATATCTCGCACGACAAATAATCTGTCTCTATCCTCCATAACATTACTATCAAACTCAATTTCATCAATATGGGTTTCTCATAAATTATAGGTACAAAATTCATACGTCTCATGAAAGGTCAAATTTTCTATCAGCCCTGTATTCAAAAGCTCAAAGAAATACTATTGTAAGTGCCACATCAAAACGATCGATCAAATTTCAAATATTTGACACCCAGTCTGCTGGGACCCCAAACTTCAATACATTACAACAAGCAAAACCACCGACTCAGAATAACACTAATCCAGAATAAGCCATAACGGTACTGAAAATAAAAGCAACAATCTCAAGGGTGGAACAAACATGTACCACGGAAGATAAATATCCCAGCAAATATATATATTGTTACTACTGTCATCTTCAAGCACTTAGCACATGAATCAAACACATGATCACAAGTTTTCAAAGTAGAGGCTCAACTTGCTCGCTAATATCGACACTTGCTCTACCACATACAACCCTCTGCACACCTCCACTCACCCACACGTGGTAACCGAGTGACATCAGAGGTTTGTTTTGAAGTGTGATGGCCAGTCCCCCTTCAAATCAATCCTCCACGTCATTCTTAGACCACCTCGGCCAAACCAAGAAACTCGTTTTCATTGTCATTACTAGAAACATAAATGACCAACAACACATACACTCCACATACACTCCTTCACGAGATTAAACCTATACTCCTTAATACCAATCAATCATAACTCACACTATGAGGCTAAGACTTCCACTCCCTTCTTCTTCAACACGGGCACACCAATCCACTCTATGCTCATTACTGCTACTCCAATGCTACATGATACACCACGTTCATGAATGTCACACAAGCACACATAATGCATGAGGAAATATGATTTTGTAAAATTTTTAATGCAGTGGTCTAAACCCCCGAGACTTAGAGTCCCCCCACGGTTCCTGGGTTTTCAAACCTAATGCTCTGATACCAAGTTGTTACGCCCTGATTTTTTCTTAAACGTATTTAATACATATTCCACATGGAGGTCAACGCCATCCACGGTCAAAGTCAAATACATCTCCCACTTTTACTACGAAATAGACAAATATCTACCGGATTTCCCAAATGGTATTACATAAGTCTAAATGTGTCTATATATCAAAATAAAGATTTAAGCCCAAGGGCATGTACAAGATCTTATCGTACAAAAATGGTAAGTTAACAAGGAAAAACAATGTTAATGTAACTCCTCCTTGAGTCTTTAAAGACATGCATGCACTTCACACAAATCCATATCATGCTCCTCCATGCAGAATACCTGAAAATTTTAAGGGTGAGCTCACTAGCCCAGTAGGAAAACAACTATCGATTCAAAATGGAAATGAGATACTAATGACGTGCAGACAAGAGACTAAATCATACGATAAGACCAAGAGATTCCTAGGTAAGCACTAAGAACAACACACGGCTCAAGGATCGCCAATTTAAGTCAACGAGGAAAGAAATCATTTGATAAGATTAATAGAATCATATAAAAGAGTTATGAACATCACAAAGATAGATAACCACCAATATAGGCTACGTACCGCCTCATTGTATCCGACACATCACATGTATCCCCAAAATATTCATGTCATGTTTATTGTCCATTCATTTCATTCATAGTACTCTGGCATACCATAAAGGCCTCGTGTCACTCCGGGCATACCATATAGGCGTGTCACTCCGGGCATACCCTCTCAGGCCCCGTGTCATTCCGGGCATACACTTTCGAGCCCCGTGTCACTCTGGGCATACCCTCTCAGGCCCCGTGTCATTCCGGGCACACCCTTTCGGGCCCCGTGTCACTCCGGGCATACCCTATCGGGCCCCGTGTCATTCCGGGCATACCCTTTCGGGCCCCGTGTCACTCCGGGCATACCCTATCGGGCCCCGTGTCATTCCGGGCATACCCTTTCGGGCCCCGTGTCACTCCGGGCATATCCTCTCGGGCCCCGTGTCACTCCGGACATACCCTCTCGGGCCCCGTGTCATTCCGGCCATACCCTCTCGGGCCCCGTGTCATTCTTTACCACAATTTCATCAATATTTCATGTTCTTAATGTCATTACGGTGTCCACGCACAACCTCATCTCCATCCGACATTTAAAACCTTAATTCAATCGGTTATCGCTAAACGAGTGTCATTAGGTGTCAAACACGTAACGCAAACCCCGCGGAAACTTAATGAATCATTAAATACACTAAATTATACTTCAAAATAAATGTGTTTTCATTGCACAGTTAAGTTAGTGCATTAATTTATTCCAAAGATGTCCTAACCAAAGGCAATTATATGGAGAATAGCCAATTTCATGGCTTACCACATTTGGCCCAATTTGGATGATTTTACCCCTGTAATTTCTGGCTTGCCTTCTTTGGTTTTGGTAATTACTGGATTTCCCTTTGACTGTTTTGGTCATTTGATGATCTTTGTACATAATTGCGAAATTTCCCCTTTTGTTTTATACTTTTCGCTTGGGCCCCTACTACTTTATTGTGTTTTGTCATTGTCAAACCCCCAGACTTTATTTTTTTCCTCTTTAGTCCCCAATTGTATTTGTGTGTTGTCATTGTCAAACTGCTTTATTCATATAGATGAGAAAATATCATTTCTAAACCTATTGAACTAAGTAAAGAAATACATAGCATGCACATCTTTAATTTTTACCAACGAATAAATACTAACAGACATTAATTTCGTGCATAGCACGAGGCTTCATACTAGTTCTTATTAAGATGAAAGATTACCCTTGATATGCCAGCCCCATATTGTAAACCGCACCAAGTCATGTAAGCCTTGACCTAATCACAACAACGGGCTAAAGTTTCAAACACTACGCCCCATGGGCCATGGGTGCACCGAAACTCGCGGTAGGCTCACGCTCAACCCGAGTTTTTTTTCTCTCCTCTCTCTTAAATCCTCCCACAGCTCTGTCTCCTCACAAAATCACGGCAGCGTATGTAAGTATAAACCCACACCCAACGGTCTCCCTTATAAGCCGGTGGCCTGTGCCCTCTCTCTCTCTCTCTAGAATTACGACTTGGTTACCGTCCTACATAAACTTGAATGTCGGTATCGCAGAGATTATTCTGCGTTTTCAATCTCAAACCGTCTTCTTCTTCATCCACACCTTCTCTCACTTCCAGAAACTTCCTCTTCTCTCACTCCTCTTCCTTCCACACTCGCTCACTCCGTTTCATTAACTCAGTCTACCGTTCGACTATGCCGCACAGCCAGGTACCATGCCCTAACATCTGTTTATCTATGCGCGAGATGAGTTTATCTAAATAATACACAATAACAACGGAGGGACCGATCGAATATCATCTGTTTTGTGTTTGCAATTTGATTCGACGATCGGTTCACTGATACTTAGTATTTTGATTTTCATTATCTTAGTCGCATTATCTTTCTTGCTCGCGAATTATTGTAGTTTTGAATTTTTTTTAAAGACGCTGTCATATGCGCTCCCGCTCTTGCACGCACGCACACATTACGTTGTATAGGTTATGATCGATGTTGTACTTGTTTGGCAAGTATAGGCTGGGAGTGGAGATGCGTCATTGGCATTGATAGAGCCACCTCAATGAATTTTTGTTTTGTAATTTAAAGGAAAAGGTTAGGAAACTTTTTGAAATTCGCAGTGACAGGGAGATTTGCGGAATGTGTTGCATAATGATGATGTGTATGGGGTGAATACAAATACGGGCTTGGAATGTTTGAGAATGAGAGAACATGGTATAATGTAAGCTATTGTGATATTTGCATTAGAAAATTAAGCCGGTGACCTTGTTATAAAGGTTGCTGTGAGCAAGATTCCTAAGTTTCGCGATTGTTGGATAGTTTGCATTAGAGTTCCATAGTCATTTTTTTGCCAACTCTAGGATCGCTAGAATTTGAACAAATCTTTGTACCTTTGTATAAGGATTTGTTTCCTACATGCAAATGTGGCCAATGAGTGATCTTCAAATAGTGTACTAATTAGGTCTTTTTTGGTGTCATAATAACTATCTTGAAATCTAAGTACCTGTGTCTTGTAGTAGCTTCACTTTTGGAGCATCAGATTGGTGATTTCTATGATCTTTTTTTTCACGTTGTTTTTCTTATTTACCGTTCATGATGTGATGCGTTGTTTTTCTAAAAGGTAAAGCTATTAACCTCAGTTGCTTGTTTTACTTCAGTTTTGTTCTCTGCGAAATAATTTGAAACTGGAAAGAGTTTATTTGCTTGCATATTTCCCTACATATACATGCATTGATTTTACGGACAATAAAAGGTGGCTTTAGAATTTCTATTCCTTGGGCTCAGATTTGTGGCCTGAGCTCTTGTAACAACTATTTTATTCTTGCACACAGAGAAGGGTTGGGCACAGAGAACAAAGATGGAAAGAAAAACCAGGTTCCTCTGGCACGTCTCTATGTAGTGACAGTGTGTCCATAGGGGCTACTGAAGCTATCACTAGCAGACTTGGTGCGATAGGTATCGCAGAAAACAGTGGGCATACCCATGCTGCCGTTCCATCAATACAATTCGGTAGTGTTGGATCGCAAAACCGTGGTCCTGTGGAAGGTAAGCATGCTGTCTGGAAACCCAAGTCTTATGCAACAGTAAGTGGAGCCACAGCGGTGGAAGTTGAAAAAGCATCTCCTGATCACGCAGCTTCAGCTGAAAAAAGCAGTGCTGGTTTGAGTACGTTGTTTAAGAGTAATATAGTGGAGAATTTCACTGTGGACAATTCCACATACTCCCTTGCACAAATAAGAGCTACCTTCTATCCCAAATTCGAGAATGAGAAGTCTGACCAAGAGGTAATTTGTTTCTATTATATTATTTTTTGTTTTGTGGTCCTAATGAGGTATGATTGTTTATCCTAATGAGGTATGATTGTTTATCCTAGAACGACATATTCAGATATTTGGGTCAAGTTTCAAACCATGATATGAACCCTTTTTAACTTGCTTCCTGTTGTTATTTGCTGAAAGAAAATGAAAGAAATACCTATGCATTAATTGCTTATGGTATTTCACAGCTATTATTCATTAACCATGATGTTTCCTTTTATCATGGAAAATTCATTAATAGCTAGAAATTGCAACCTCTGTGGATGATGAGAAGGTGTCCAAGAAACTTCATTACGATATGGGTATAGGTGTACTTCATGATTGAAATTCAACTAGTTGGTTTATAGTTGAAATAGCTTTCTAACAGGATCTTTTGTAAGAAACTTCCAAATCATACTCCCTCCGTCCCGCAATGTTTGGTGTTTTTGGGAATCCAACTTTTTTAGAAACATCATCATTGCAAGCTAAAAGTATTTCAATTCCCTAGAATACCCTTGATTTGTCACTAGTGTATGAAGCCAAAAGATTGTCTCCAATTTTGGCGGAAAAAAAGTTATCCCAGTTTTTGTTTCAAATTTTTTTTTAAAAAGCTCAAATTGTTGGCTTTAATATGGCGGGAATCTTTCCTGCCAAGTCAGACTTTGCACTTCTTTTTTTCCTGTAGTTGCATATTGAATGTTTCTTTTTTGTCTAAATGATGATTGTGACTTTGAAAAGAAAGGGCAAAATTGGAAATGTATACTATTATATCCATTGAAAAGTCAACATGTGCATACATTTTGGGACGGTAAAAAATGGTATCATGGGCCAAGAAAATGGGACGGAGGGAGTAAAATTTAAGGAATTCTTTGACACTACATGTCATGAAGCATCAAGCCCCTAATGGCTACTATGAGAGCAACGTAATAATGATTTGCATTAGTTCTTGATCCTCGGATAGGTTTTCGTCAAGCTCGTGAAAGGTTCCATCTTTGAGATGTAATGGTCTTGAAAGTGAATTGGTATGGTAATCTGGTAAATTGTCCCTCGGCCAGCCCCTTTTCTTATTCTCCACAATCCAAGAATAGGCATGTGTCAGCATTGTTATATATTGCCTATCTATAACTATGCTGTCTTTCCTTGTTCTCGGTTTGACTACATTTTATTGTAGCTGTAGGATGAAATCATTTTGCGGCATGTGTTGGGATTAGAAGTGCACAAGGCTGTGCACAGTTTGTATCACATATATAATACAATTCTCTTTTTTTGATGACGTAGGAAACACCCCATGGCAGGGCCACATTGGACCCACCCTTGCAATGTAAACCTATGGGAAACTAGCGTAGCAAAGCGCCCCCGCACTCTCTCTCTCTCTCTCTCTCTCTTAAATCCCGACTGCCTCCAAGGGGAATCGAACCTGCCATGTTGCGCAGTTTTGTATCGAAAGGCTATGCACAGTTTCTATCGCATATGTGAGAACTTTCTGTCCAAGTTAAAACCAATTGGCATTGAGTGGAGAGGTCCTAAATGTTATTAAGTGATCTCCCATTCCAATTTCAAGAAATGTGGGACAACTTACTATAACACCACCCTACCGTGTGCTACATTTAGGTCTGTCACGTGTGGCCACTTTTTGGGTCCTATCATCGCGTAGCCTTTTTCTGCTTCTGTCATGGGGTGTGGGCTTGATTCAGTTTTTTATTATAAAATTTGGGCTGGAATGGGGCCGCTTTGATACCATGTGGAAACTTTATATCCAACTCAAAATCAATTGGCAATGACAATGAGTCGAGAGGTCCCAAATGTTATTCAGAGATCTCCCACTCCATACCCAAGTAATGTCATCTTTGTGATGTTGCTAGTGACTCAACATTTCGTAATTTCATATGATGATAATGTCATTCGTTTCTTCTCAATGCTACATCCAAATTTAGATTTGCATCAATCCTTGCTTTCTTTCTTTTGTTTGCTTCAGGTAAGGACGAGGATGATAGAGATGGTGTCCAAAGGTTTGGCAACTATGGAGGTTGAAGATCTATAATCCTTGATTTCTTAAATTTTCCATTATGAGATCTTCTCTTTTGATTTTGTACATTTGAGAAGACCTCTTAGTTATGTCTGCATATTTGGTAATCTTAAGCTTTTGGGACAATTGGATAGCTTGACATACAATGTTGGCATATTTCATAACTTTTAGCCTTTTGTACAATTTTGATCTCACATGGTGGAATCAGACATTTGGATTGTGGGAGGTATTGGGTTTGGGTTTCTCCATCTGCACTCTGCTTTTGGGAATTATTGAGTGTTTTCGTCTCACTTGTAAGTTGGGACCAGAGAGCTTGATAATGCCCCATCACTTATGCAAGTTGGGATTTTGTAAATCTTGCAAGTTTTCACTAAGTACATCTTTGGTTGTTAGTTATGTTCATCAATATTTCCTTAGAACTTTCTTCCTAACAGTACGGACGATTGATTATCTAACTAGTCTTTCACTAAATACATCTTGTCAGTTGCATCTATCAGTATTTAATTAGAACTTATTTCTTTAAACTTGTCATGGGGTTTATTGTTTTTACCAGAGAGTCAAATGAGACTTTTTGCTGCGTAAAGGTTGATTGTACTTTTTTACGAACAATTTTTGATTGGGGTTATCACCTTGCAGGTCTCCCTTAAACATTCAGGGTCTCTTTTCATGTATGCTGGTCATGAGGGTGGAGCTTATGCAAAGAATAGCTATGGAAATATGTAAGATTACGATTTATCATCCTTGGCCTGTTCCTTTCCAACTTACTGTATCTGAGCTTTGCTTTAATGTCCAAGTAGTCAAGTACATTACTTAAAAGTGTCCAAGGGATGGCCTAGAGGGACTAGGCCCATTTCAATACTTCTACTAATTAACAAGCATGAGCTGAATTCAACAATTTAAACATAACAGATACAGCAAGCAATTCAATGCAAGAAAGTAAAGAAATCAAACACCGGAGCACTATTTATGTTGAAATCTGTAGAGAGGGGAGAAACCAAAGGGCATAATCTGAGAAACAATCCAGTATTCAAGAAGTAAATACAACAAACAAGCTAGGTGGCTTGCAACCTCATACCTAGGATGCAATCGTAACTTCTTAGCACCAAACCACAAGCATTAGCTTGTTATCAGCCCCGCATGAGGCACCAATCACAACGATTAGCCACTCCTTCATATATACTGTCCTCCTTGGTACACTTCAATCTCTTTTTGGGAGGTAGCTTCTACTCTATTATGATAGGTTTCAAAATACACTTGGACAGAGTACTACAAGGTTACAAGGAAAAAATCTCACTCCTACGGTTGTTACATGTTATGCCTCCGCTATTCTTGACTGAGGTGATTTTAGTTATGTTTGAGCAGAGAAACTCTCTAAGCTTCTTGTACGTGGTTATAGCATAATTTATTCAAGGCCTAGAGACCAATGAAACGAAGGGATTTAACAAGATACAAATAAGAGCTACTAAATATTTGAAGAAGATATTGCAAAGCTCTCTTTTTCATGCTTCAGGCCTTCCCTTCTTCCCATATTCATTGGCAAAATCTGATGAGATAACTCTTGAAACGGTATTGAAATGCCTTGTAAAGATGTGAAGTTCAAAACACCTGGAATCAGTTTCTCCTGTTGTTTGAAAGCCAGAGTTCATTTTCTTCTTTGCTCAAGTGTGTTAGAGGATGGAGTATTGGAGTGTCAATTTTCTTCTTTGCTCTTACCGTCAATTGAGCGTTTCCAAGAGAAAATTCCTTTTCATCTGCTTTCTGTCAGATTTTCCTCCCCTACCCGTGCACATTGACATCATTTGTCTGATGGGATTTCGGCACAAACTGGGATGGGTCATGCAAAAGTGTGTAAGAGCGTGCACGTACTGTTTGTTACTCCTACCATTCTTCCTCCTGTTATTGACTTCCAAACCAAAGTGCAGTTTCATTACATCAGAGTGCTCATTAGTCATTACAGTGGTACAAAGTCCAAAGCACAGTGTCGCAAAGCAAGTTACGGAACTTCTCAAATTCTCCATTTATATTTTAACTAGTTACAAATCTTGCGAACATGATTGAATGAACTTTATATAACTTTTGGCTTCAATTGAGTTTTGCCCAAGGGATATGACAATTTAAAAACTAGGTGCATTAACAATTTAACATATCTTCTTTTTTGAAATAGTTTTTTTTTTTGAGAAACAACCGGGTGTATTGAGCAACGTCATTGTGCATGACTCTTCGCTCTTGTCCATTGTTATTTTGATTGGTTGCTCTTATTTTTGTCCCATACATATAGATCTCAGTTGTGAGCTTGCTATGAAGAAGAATAGTAAGACAGAAATAAGAAATTGTTGGTTTATGGATAACTTTGAGATCGATCATGCATGGGTATCACACATATAAGCTTTTTAGGCGATATGGCATACTTGGAGCCATCATTTGGCAGTAAACAGAAAGTAGCTGCTCGGCCACATTGTTGATGTACCTCCATGTGTGTTGTTCTCTCTCCACAATTAGGTTTTATGCTTAGGCTTTGTTTTCCCATGATGCTTTTTGGGAAAATTTTATTCAGAGGTGCCATTTACGCATCTAATATGTGAGTGGTCCAAGAATTGTTGGCAGTTCAAAAACAGTCTTGTACGGGATGCAGTTATATGAACTACTCTATAGAGAATAACGTATGATTAGGTGATTACTGGGAGAAACTTTGGTTGCACTATTTAAGCAGTATTTTTCTAATCAAATATGGACTGGTTATTGTGGTTTTCGGTTTTCCAATGTTACCTTTCATGTTGTGACTGTAATTGTTGTCATAATTTTACTTGAATGTATATTTAAGCTTGCTAGATGTGATGATTTGGGTGCAGATACACTGCTGTTGGTGTTTTTGTTCTTGGAAGGATGTTTCGTGAAGCATGGGGAACTGAAGCCCGCAAAAAGCAAGCACAGTTCAATGATTTCCTTGAGGCATGTTTTCTTATGAGTTTAATTTTTTTTGGAACATGAGATTCATTGGCATAATTTGTCATAAAATTTCTCAAGTAAGTTAAGCAACTTTTTCACATTCGGTCCCTTCCCCCCCCCCCCCCACCAAAGTTAGTCAAAACTTGCTTCATTTATGGATTTTTGCACTTTCTTTGTTTACATAATTTGTGAGATCTTTTTATGTGATGGATCTGCTGCAACGGTTTATATTATTCTTTTGACACATGTTCTTGTTCCTTTCATTGTGTTAGTATTTATATCTGCGAAGCATTATTCTGTATGTTTACCAATCCTATTTCCCATTCAAGGTTGAATCATTTCACTTTATCTTCTTCCTGCTACCATAGATATCCTCTAGATTTGCTTTTGCCAGACTGGAATGTAGGCTTTTTCACTGGCATAAAGAAAGGGGTGCTGGTCTTTAAGTTCAGTTAGTATATCTCAGTTATGCTTGTTTTCTCATCCCTTGCAGTCATAGGTATTAGAGACGATGCACTATGTGGATGAGCATGATTATATTTTTCTCTAGCGTTTTTTGTTGCTGATGAAAAAAATAACATGATTCTAATTGTTTCTTTAAGAATTTTTTTTTGGTCAAAAAAGAATACTAATATCAATAATTTTCCAGAGGAATCATATGTGCATATCAATGGAACTGGTAACTGCTGTTTTGGGAGACCATGGACAACGCCCTCGAGATGACTATGGTAGGGCATCTTTTTTGTCTTTCTTCATGGAAGAGTAATTGACAGTTGCAAAACTTTTTTTTGGGTACCTATATGTTATTCTGCTACTGTTGTCTCTCTGAGACAAGTATTTATGAGTTGTGTCAAGATGTTTTGTGTGAATACTAATTGTAACATATATCTTTCTCTTTCCAATAAAACCCCCATATATCTTGCTCTTTTCCGCGACCTGTTTCCTCGGTGTCCTCTTGTTTCTTGCTTGTTGCAAAACCTTCCCCACTTTTAGCACTTAATCTCCTGTCCATATTGGTTATCGTATCAAGCGCAAGTTCATTCTAAACCAAAATTACTATTGATTTTGATAACCTATTTCTTTGAGGAGCCTTATTTGTTAAGGAGATAGTTGTATTTATGCTCATGTGCTATTCAACATTTCATCCCTAGCAGAGCCCAAAAAAAATCTCTCCTTACAACATTTCTTTCCTAGCAGACCCCCAAAAAACCTTCCCTAAGTGGTAATAATTTCTGAAATAACTTTTGGGTGATGAATCCGCATCAATTCATGGCGCTCATTGCCGTGCAAAAAAAAATTCATGGCTTTCATTTTCATTTCTAAGAGATTGGCCTCTTACCTTGACTAATGTTAGGGAAAAGTATCTCAGTTTCTTATCATCGAGAATATTTCTCGTCTGCCTTAGGCAATGGATGATAGTTTTATTTTCGTGCTAAACGAGTCTCATATGTGGATATCTCATCGTCCCATGTATATATTATCAATGTGGTTCAGCTCGATATCCTGATCGTTCTGTCCTTTATTTCCTTGAGCAGTGGTAGTGACGGCAGTCACGGAATTGGGCAATGGAAAACCAAAGTTCTACTCAACTCCAGATATAATCGCCTTTTGTAGGGAATGGCGCCTTCCGACAAATCATATCTGGTTGTTCTCAACAAGGTAATGGCATTAGAATTTTCTGGAACTGATATAATATGTGTTAGCTTGCACCAGACCTACTACTTTTCTGGTGATATACATTGTAGCTTTGCGTATTGGGCTTAGATGGCTATTGGCACAGGCTACAGTGGAAGAGTATGAGTTTCCTAGATTTTTGTTTCAAGGAATTACGAAGACTATGATTTTTTTGGTGACCCTGCAATTCTAAACGGTAGAAGAGTCTGGTTGCAACACCTAAAAGGCCAAAAGTATTCATTTCTTGTTCTATACTATTTGTTTGCAATTACATGTAAAAAGTTCAACGACTACAGGATTGTTGATATCCCAGCACTCGAGTCCTAATTCCACTGAACATGATTTCAGAACTTGAGAACTACATCAGGCATTCGTTGAGAACGTTTTTTGTGCCTACAGATTG
The DNA here is from genome assembly GCA_036023075.1 of Gaultheria prostrata. Lineage (NCBI taxonomy): Eukaryota > Viridiplantae > Streptophyta > Magnoliopsida > Ericales > Ericaceae > Gaultheria > Gaultheria prostrata. Next base: position 56,079 of record JAXBDA010000739.1, on the reverse strand, counting down.
TATTACCAGTTTTCTTCTATGACGAGTGTTTTCTTGTTGGGGCTCTAACTTATGTCCAGTATGCACTGATGCTTGATTGTTTAATTTTTCCGCGGAAAACTAAACTTAAGGTCAAAGTGGTTTTTGTCTGATTTATCTGCATTTTAACTCTAGGAAATCAGTAACTTCGTTTTTTGCGGCCTATGATGCACTCTGCGAGGAAGGAACAGCAACTCCTGTATGTAAGGCTCTTGATGAAGTTGCTGATATATCCGTACCAGGTACAGTTAATGTTGGATAGTTCTGGTGGTGCTAATGTATTCCAATGTAATTTAATCAAGGGTTGTTCTCATCTCGTTGTTGGGTTATAGAGGGGTATACTAAATACAGCCTGTACCACTACAGCCTTTTACTCCTGCACTATGCCTTAAGGTTTTGTTTCTCAACAAAGTATTTTTCGGTCTAGTTATTCTTTGAGGAAAAGACTTTACAATGAAGTGAATTGGGAACTTTGTTGCTATAAAGGTTTAGGAATATTGATGTTGTAAGACGTGCATCTAGAGTAATTAAGATTTAGATATACGTACATGTAACATGTATTTGTCTATGTTTAATTGTGGTGTCCATGTGCCCATGCTAGTGTCTGCCTAATTCTTACTTTATGCTTTCGATACACCACCGCCTGTAACAGGATGGCTAGTTGTCCTCCTTTTAGCAAAATTTCCCCTTCAAACATTCTTACACCTCCAAAGAATGTGGTTTTGCAATTCTGCTCTCGACTCTTCTATCTCTCACGTCTTGCTTTCCAGCCACCTATAGTGAAGCATACTTTGATATCAACACCTCTTTGTGTTAAGGGTAACTCTTTGGTTTGATTAAGCATGCTGGTAGCTCTATTTATTGCTTCAAATAGATGCTTTTTATTTCTTAAATTACATCTTGTATTTTAATAGGTGTTGAATAGCTTGATATACATTGGTGAGCAAAGTTACTAACAACTTAAGTTTTTAGGGCAATTGGTGATGTAACATGGTATTCAAGCTCTCTGGAGCATTCAAGTCTCGTTTTCCGTTTATGTTCCCCTTTTTGTTTGTTAATATGCACCATGTTCTTCATTTGTTTGTACTTCAAATTAAGTTCATTTTGGTTACCTCTCCATGTTTTTATGAAGGGGTGTTGAATAAGAATATATTCAGTGCCCCTGGCCACTGCCACGTGGTTCCCAAGGCTCCTTTTTCACCACACGTTTGTGGGAAGCCCAAAATAAAGTGTGCTGGTCCCATCCCATTGTGTGGTGGAAAAGGGGCCTGGGGTACTAAATAATAGTTAGACATTGTTGGGCACATATCCTAATAGCTAAAGCTTTTAGACCATTGGTGATCAAAGAACTAAAAAAACAAATGTAGTAAACAGGTTACCAAGAAACGAACTATAGTTGAGGGCCTTATTTTTTTAGTCAGCTTTGATAGGTTTTTTGCCTTGTGTTAGAGAGTGAATTTCTACATGAGCTCACCCTACATCATGATTTTTTCTTAAACAACTTTTTGATGAGTTACCTTTTAAGGCATATGTCATCATCCAAGGCTCTTGTAATATGCTTAAGCCAATATAGGGGTCACTTTAGCTAAGGTTCTTAAGCTCTGCTTAATAATAAATTGGCTTGCTTGATATGCAGGTTCAAAAGACCATATAAAGGTGCAGGGCGAAATCTTGGAGGGTCTTGTGGCCCGTATAGTGAGCCATGAGAGCTCAAAACATATGCAGCAGGTTTTAAGAGATTTTCCACCGCAGAATTTTGAGGGAGGTACGGTTATGCATCTTGTGCTATTAGCTCTTTGAATTTATTCGTACAAGTATTCTCTAGCCACTCCCTTTCATTTTGTAAGCTTCAGTTTTCTCACTCCTTCCCTTTATTTGTCACCTCCACTCTTAAATGTCATGGAAAATAACCTTCCTAATGTTAACTGACGGGTTGATATATGGCTTTGTTTATTGTCATGGTGACCGAAGAGTTGAAGACTTACATAGGACTGGAATATGCATTCTAGCTATGAGTTGACAGGATTGATGTAGCATTCAGCATGAATTGTGGAGAGGATCAAAAAGAAAAAAAAAAAAAGAATTGTGGAAAGGTTTAAACTAAACTAATATTCACAAAACAAAGAAATTATCGGTGTAATGTCACCAGAGTAGATCTGTACAAATATAGCAATGTTTTCGTCCTATATTAAGATCCTGCATTAATTGTCTGCTTGACTAGGCTATCTTCATCCCAATCACTTGGACGGGCTACATGGATCTGTTGCCATTTTTCACCAATTGGTTCTTTCCAAAGAGATCCTGAGCTCAAGTCTGAGTATTTTGTGTCATGTCTTTTGACTCTTTATTGGCCTTCCTCTTACCCTTTTGGTACCTTCTACCTGGATATCTATTAGTTGGTTTACAAGCATGGTGAAACTACCTCATTAAATTTTCTCTGGTCTGATGGTTCATTGCCACCTGTTCTGATGGATTTTCTCCTTATTCTATATTGTTTTCGTACGCCAATAATCTTTCGCGATGTTCTCATCACAATAACTTCCATGTAATTGCCCTTCATAAACATTTGCAATGTCTGGTTGAGTGCGTCTTTCTCCTTTAAGTTTGATAATTATCTTGCCAGTGATTTAATGTAATTTTTTGTTGTTTTTAATTTGTCTATTATTGCATCATATGTTAGCCGGCCTAGATCTTGGACCGAGCTTGCGGGAGATATGTGCTGCAAATAGGTCAGATGAAAAGCAGGTAACCTTTCAGTATGATGTTCCCTGATAAAAAGACTTGTTCTACTCATACTCATTTTTGTGAGAGCTTTGGTACTTCTGTCTCTCTACTGCAGCAAATAAAAGCACTTCTTGAGAGTATTGGCACTTCTTTCTGCCCTGACTATGTAGATTGGTTGGGAAATGGAGCAAGTGATTCTCATTCTCGGATTGCTGATCGTTCTGTTCTTTCAAAGTTTTTGCAAGCGCACCCTGCTGATTTTTCAACCACTAAATTGCAGGTCAGAATTTGTTGCTTATAAATAGTTAGTGAATAAGTAAATAACTGCTGGTCATGCTTTAGGTGTTGCAGATTTTTTCTGAATTACCAGATTACTTGTTTCTGTTTATACACAGTTTTTTATACTGCTTAGACAATGGTATATCTGTTTTCTGTTTTGTACATTCTTGGAATCTGTTACTTTATTAATTTTGAATTTCATGTCCCTACTTCATATCCTTTACTTTACGCTTGGGGTTTGTGGTTTGATATTTTATCATTACCTGCCTGTTTGCGCTTTAAATGATAGCGGTTTGTATATTTTGTCGCTTCATGTTGGATACATCTGTGGTGCAGAATTTGTTCTGACTTCTTATTCTTACTTTCGTGTGTTATGAACTTCAATTCTTTGTGTCAGGAAATGATTCGTCTGATGAGAGATAGGCACTTTTCTGCTGCCTTCAAGTGTTTCCATAATTTCCACAAAGTTGGTTCTGCATCTACGGACAGCCTGTATTTTAAAATGGTCATTCATGTCCACAGCGATTCGGTGTTTCGACGATATCAGAAAGAGATGAGGTCCCTTTAAAACTCGAACTTGTAAATTAGTTATTCATCTGGTCTTTTTGCTTGACATATATCATGGAGTCGCAAGTCATTTTCTGGTATGCATTGTCCTGCTCCTTCATTTCTTGACAATATCCTTTTTACTGTTTCAGGAACAAGCCAGGATTGTGGCCTCTGTATCGAGGTAACTGTCTTTATTATTATTTTTAGTATGAGTTCCAGTTAAATCATTAGATTTTGCAACCTGGAGAACTGCTCCTTCTCAAACATTTATCCTACCCCCAACCACCTTGAAGAGAGGGTATGATGTCAAGTGTAGGTTCGATCAGATGATTCAGTTCCCTAGTCAACTACAGTAAACAAGACTTGGAAGTGACACTGACCAATAGCTGTCAGGCCACTTATATGTATGCAAGTAGGATGATGAATTGCATATGTTGTTGAGAAATGACTGTGAAACCTGCATAGTTGTTGTTGATTCTAGAAATCTAATAACATTACTCAAAGTTGTGCAAGTAGTTTCTTGAAATATTTTGATGACGTGCTCATTCGCTGTTAAATGAAGGTATAGACTGATGGGAGTTCTTACTTTTCCAGGGTTTTTTGTGGACATAAATTTGTTCAAGGCAAATAATGAGAAAGTTGCTGAAATTGCCAAAAACAGCAATGGCTTAGCCAAAAACTTAAACAATAGTGATGGAACGTCGACAATAGATGGCTTAGCTGATGAAGATGCAAATTTGATGATCAAATTGAAATTTCTTACGTATAAGGTATGTGGACCTATGCAAATAATTTGAATGGTGATAATCTCGTTACCTCTATTGGAGATTCAATATCACTATCTTACATTCTTCAGTCTAGTTTTCGTTGTTTTTTTTTTCCCCCGATTACATGCCAGTAGGAGATAATTTTTTCGTTTTGTTGGACTAAAACAATATAGTAAAAAATCAGCTTTCTGCTTACTGTTTGCTACTTCCTCTATGTTCTCCTGTGATAATCTGGAAGATCACCGATTCATCATTGTTCTTGCGCTTTGCAGTTGCGAACCTTTTTGATCCGTAATGGCTTGTCAACTCTTTTCAAGCAAGGTCCTTCCGCTTACAAGACCTACTATCTGAGGTAAGATTTTCCGTATTTTCACCGAGTTGTGGTTGGACCTGGAGGTGCATGATGATTTACATAGTACTGTTGAAGAATGGGAGAAATTTATGAAAGTCGTACAGAAAGGATTAGAAAAGATTCCTTTGGCTTGTGTGCTTTAAAAAGAAAAGTTTCTGTAACTGCATTTCTTAAATGCACCAAGTCACTCGATTTATGTAGTTGCCTGGAACCATTGGAGAAATTTTTGCAGATGTAGTCGATAAGATTAGATGAGATTCATTTGCTCATATGAATGCTCTCGATAGTAGTGCCTATATGTGTAGATACTGATTGTATCACTTTAGTTGTGATTTAAGCTTGCCTAGGGTTCTTGTGCACACAAAGCACACTGGTTTATTATAACCTTCAAAAACTAGTATATGAGCCTGGGCGGCCTCTCTACTCATTGCCAATTAATTTTGACTTTTGAGTTTTTTTTTGGTAAATTGTTGGTTTTGAGTTGGATGCTTTAACATGGTGTCAGAGCTAGGCTTTTGGAGTCTTTTGGACAAGACTCTCTTGATTGATTGCCTCGTTTGTGCCTTAAGTGCATCTTGTTTCATTGTTCGTTGTTTACCTCTCCATTTGTTGGTCAGGGGTCACACGTGTGCGGGAGTGTTAGAGCTTGTTCCACATTGGTTAATTATAATTTTCAAAAGCTAGTATAAAATACATGAGCCTTGGCCGCCTCTCCACTCATTGTGAATTGGTTTTGAGTTGGATCCTTTGACATATAGATTGGTTTTTCTCTTGTAGTTATTTGGTCCTGCAGTTGAAACATTGTGGCAGAATGTCCTAATTATGTCATTATAAATTCTTGCAGTCTACATATCACTTTATCTAATTATTTCAACTAAAAGCATTTTTAATTTCAAAATGCAAAGCCAAGACATTGTTGATTTGCGGACTAATTGTATTTGTATTTTTGCATATTTTGATAATATTGACCATGACTATATGTTGACATTCTAGGCAAATGAAAATATGGAACACTTCCCAAGAAAAGCAGAAGCAACTCACTAAGATGCTAGATGAATGGTAATGCTCTTTTTGTTTGTGCTCGCTGCATTTCTGCCTGGTTTCTCTCTTTGGGCAATGCAACTTGAGCAGCATGCTGAATACAAGTTATTCTGTGTCTAGGGCGGTTTACATACGAAGGAAGTATGGGAATAAACTATTATCATCATCCACTTACCTCAGTGAAGCAGAGCCATTTCTTGAACAGTATGCAAAATGTAGTCAACAGAATCAGTCTCTGATAGGATCTGCTGGGAGCGTAGTGAGAGCAGAAGATTTCATGGCAATTGTCGAGGGAGGTAGGGATGAAGAGGGAGATCTTGATGCAGAGAGTGAGGTTGCACCACCAAGCCCCAGTCGCTCTATCATGGATACTGTGGCAAAAGATGAGGGTCTGATAGTATTCTTTCCAGGTATATATTAATGTGAAAGAGATTAAGTCAAATCAATAGTCTTCTAGTATTCACGTTGTTGCAAAATAAAAAGTTAAATCCGGCGTGAGATAGTTAATTGTGGGTACACCTGTGCATAGTCGATTATTCACGCCACAGTGCCACATGTGCATCATACCACCAAAGAAGGGAAGACCATGAGGACAAATAGACAGGTCTGGGGTAAAGCATGCATCGGAGCACACTCCCCTTGCCTAGGCCTCTCTGTTTGGACCTCCTCATAACAGTCCAAACGCTTGATGACCAGGGCTGGCCCAAGGGTAAACCCCTAAGCTTGGGCATCCAAAAAAATTTGTGGACCCATAAGAATCTTTTTTTCCAGTTGCAGTTGCTTATCCTGAACCTTATTTTCCAAAAATAACTTAAGTATAGAGTAAAGACCCCATTCTTTTTACTTTCTTTACTTCAATTTATTTAATGAAAATAAGAAAGTACCCCCCATTTGAATCCAATGGCAATGCCAGAAAATCAAAATTCCAATTATATAAAAATCTAGATATTTCTAGTCTACCCCGAGAATTAGTCGAGGTGTGCGTAACGGTCATAAAAAAAAAAAAAAAGTCACGAGTTTTTAGTTTTAGTACAAAACACAAAACTGCGCATTTTTCTCCAAAAGTGATGGCTTGAAACACAACTTTGCTCTTCACATGGAAACCATGAAAAGGTGCAGTTCCTCTTGGCAAAATCTAAGGATCAATTAGCAAGACTTATAATTCCGTAAATTGATATTTTCCAAAAAAATCATTTTTTTATACTCGGCCAGGTTTTTTTAAGAGACAAATGGGGGTATTTTTCTTGGTTCCCTGGGCTCTCGGGTCCCAACCTTGATTTTTTGGGCCAAGGATGTGAAACCCGCCTCTGTCCCGACGAAATTGGGGAGAACCGATTATCGAGAAAGAGGGAAGCGTACACTTCTCGGATATAGTATAAACCGAGAAAAATTTGCTTCAAAAAATGCAAGGAGAAGTTGTTTTCTTTGAATCAGATCGTGCTAATCATACAGTACTGTAACCAGGTTACATTTTGATTTGAATTTTTTTGATGTACTTCAAGCTAAAAGCACAATGTAACCTTGATTTTTTTTTTTTGGTTTGTATGTCTTTTTATTTTTTATGACTTAAAAATAAATGGGGGGAACCAAGCTTGGGGTCGGGCTTGGGCAACCCAAACATCAAGGCAGGCCCTTTTGACGCCACTAAGTGATCTTGAGGGTACTTTCACTTGCTTGGGCTTTGAGCGGCCCCAGCACCTCATGGGGGACCATTAGAGGATCCAGCTATCGAAAGCTTACTACTTGGCAGCACTGTCCCTTGCGAGGGGTCTATTGCCTCGAGCTTTCTCGTAAAGAGAGACGAAGACCCAAGGAGACACTATTAGTGTCATCTGAAATGGGTGGCCGACCTGCTCTGGGCCTGCGTAGCACAGCAGTGGCAGGGCCTCTGTAGTAGGCGTTACTGCCTGCGTGGCCGTGAGGGAAGGGTGGAAAGAACTCCCATCGGGGAGTGAAATAGAACATGAAACCGTAAGCTCCCAAGTAGTGGGAGGAGCCCGGGGCTCTGACCGCGTGTTTGTACCTATTGGGCGGCCAAGATCTCCACAATCTCAATTACCTGTTGGGTGGTACCACCTCCGTCGTATAGATGTAACCTCATGATCTCGTCATGTGGTGCAGAATAGTAGGTAATTGAACTTATGGACTTTGTATTCTAGATGATATTGAGACACTAGTTGAGTCATGCCAATCCTAATTATTGAACTTTTGGTTACTTATTTGGTTGCTGCACCAAACAAAAAAAACTATTTTCAATTTCTGTTACAAGGTGATTTTCCTTTTGAAGTCTCCTTTGGTGCTATTCCTCTCCGTTTCTCTCTGGGAGTTGCTCCAGCTCTCGTCCTCTTGATCTCTATTGGTTCGGGTATCAAAGAAGGGATCATTAACCCTAACACAAACAACTATTATTTATATGATGATTTTACTCATTACAAGAACTAACCGATGTGGGACAAGAGAAAGGCTAACGCTATTCTAACACTCCCCTCAAGCTGGAGAATAGATATCACAAAGCCCCAGCTTGTTTCAATCTTTAATGAAAGAGATCGATGAATCTGACTAATTTCGGCCCTAATTAAAGTTGTAGAGCTGAGCATGAGTAATCCTCGGGATGGCCTGGCTTATGAGGCTGACAAATAGAGTTGTTGATGGAATTTAGTCGACCTTAAAAGACACTATTACCTGTGTTGAAAGACCTTATCTCTCTCTCTCCCCCCCCCCCCCCCATGTTATCTCTATTTCTATTTTTCTCCAACTCTTCTTGCATGCCATTTGGATGAGTTTGTGTAAATACACTTCGGGGACTATGTTTTTTCCCCTTCTTGGTGGTCCATTTGTATTTCTTTCCTTTTGCCGGCATTGTGTGTGTAAAAGACATTACCAAAGCAGCAAGCACCCTTTATTAGTAATGTTTTCCCATTTTGCGCTCACCCAGAATTAAAGGATGAAAGTCCTTTGTCCTGGCTAACATGTCTGTAAATACTTCTTTAAATCACCAGCTTCTTTGTCATCTCTAATGTATTTCATTTGAAAATTTTGATCTGTGATTTACTCTTTCTTGTCTTCATTTATATTTGTTTCTGAATATGCTCCCTATTGATATCAACGTTTTTTCTATCTTGGACAGCTTTCAAGAATCCAATCTTAAATTTGTATGTATCTTGACATCCAACAATGAATTTCCATTTTCAGGAATACCTGGTTGTGCAAAATCTGCACTTTGTAAAGAAATTTTAAATGCCCCAGGAGGTCTTGGAGATGATCGTCCAGTTCATAGTCTGATGGGTGACCTTATTAAAGGTATGAGATATTGGTGTGAAAGTGTTGTATTACAATACTTTGAATTGTGCATGTATAATAGTGGTCAAAGGTGGCCATTCCTACCATTTCCTAATGTTATCTGTAACAGCAACTTAGCTTTGATATTTCTTATTTAGTGTTGTACTTTGGTAATATCTTGTTTGATCCCAGTAAATGATATGCTTCTTGCTGCTTTTATGAATTGTTTTTGGAATAGTTTTCTTTTGTTGGATCTTGCTGGGAAAAATTGTTATGTATTTGACTTGTAAGTGGTTATTTAGGGATAACGCGAAGAAAGGGTAATGAAATATGTTCCAAAAATCCAAAATATTTTGAGAAAAATTTGATTTCTTACCTGCTATGCATTCTGTTTTAAAACTGACATGCCCGATTCGAGAGTTATTTTGATTAAATGTGGTAGAATTTGAGGCCTTGTCTATGAAGAATATGTAGGTTATGAGAATAAACCCTCTTATTTGAAATTGCATGAAATAATTTCAGCCAATGATGGCCTTCTTGGGAAAAAAAATTGAGAAGGAACAATTCGGGAATGCTGGCAGCGCTATTGCATTCTCTTGGACTCAGGAATGCTGGCAGCGCTATTGCATTCTCTTGGACCCAGTATGTGGTGTAAGTCAATCATAATGTGATTGATTTCGTGTCTGATTTTCATGTTGAGACTTTGCACTTGTGTTGAGGGGAAGAAGGTTTTTCGTCTGCAAATTTGACTTTCATTCTCTCAGTTGGCTGTAATTTTGACTCAGAATCTCCTATTTTTAGGCTTCACATCTAGCTAATAATATTTGGTACTCATATTGGTGCTTACCGCGATATGAACAGGAAAATATTGGGATAAAGTTGATGAACATTGCAGGAGAAAGCATTATTCTGTTATCCTTGCTGACAAGAATGCCCCAAATGAAGAAGTTTGGTTAAGGGTAACTCTCCTATTATTTAATTTATCCTTTTTAACTGCACGAATCATTCTGCTGCCTTTTAAATAAAATGAAAGCTTTGAAAAAGAAAGTAAAGGCTAGTGACAACTCTTCTGTTATCCTTCCTGTGGTTGCATTGGGAATACTATTTTGTTGTTAAATGTTCTTGGCAAAAGATCCATGATAGATAATTTGTTGAAACAGTAGTTCTTAAGGTGTTGCTGCATTGTGTCCGTGTTTATCTGGAGACATTTGAAACAAAGATAGGAATATGGTGATCCAATTTTGGCAGATGGATTATTATATCCAATTCAGTACTGTCCACCTTCCTAATCACTTTTACCTTGGTAATCTACCACCTTCCTAATCACTTTTACCTTGGTAATCTACCACCTTCCTGGCTGCCTTGAGCTGTCACAATTTGATATATAAGCTGATTAAAGCTTAAGCTTACCTTTTTCGTGTATCTTGGATTTGGATTTTTTCATGTCATTTATTTATTTGTGAAGGTTGTCTACGATCCAATAAATTTGATAAGCTTGTCAATCTCTAAGGTTATGTCGTGGAAACGCTTCCCACAAGTGTGCTGGAAATTCTCTATGTTTGGGTTGGTGGATTTTGCAAATCCTTGTTGTGGAGGGTTGGTGTTGGAAACATCAGTTCAACACTTTTGATAAGTTTGTTCGCACAACGTTATAGAGTGGAGGATGATGGCAATTATGTGTGGAGTATTGTCTATCTTAATCCACTGATCAATTTGTGTTTAGTTGATCTTGCTTGCAGTTGATATAATATAGAAGACTCGCTGTCCTTGAGTTTATGAACTGTCAGAAATCTTGTTTTTGAGTTGAATTAAGGGAATATCCAGCCTTAGTTAGCAGCTCAATTGATCTGACAGAAGGTCCCCTTGATGTGTATGGGCACGTGTGTCTAGTTACAGGTATAGGCTAAAGTGTTTGTCCGACTATTTTTTGGCTCCTGGTGGATCGGTAGAAGTCTATGGAAAATTATTTGGAGCATGCAAATTGGATGTTAAGGGATATTTAGCTTTGGAGGCCTTTGCAGGATTGGGAGTCTCAACGAATGTCTAGGTTGCTTGCTTTTCTCGTAGCTTTTCCATTGATTGGGTAAGGGAGTATGGGATTTGTTGGAAGAGCAGAAATTGGAGATTTGATGTGTCCTTCCTTTATTCAGGCTCTAAGAGGGAGCTCGGGTGGTTCCCTTCGCATGATGTTTGGAAGATGGGGGTTCCACCAAGGTGGCCATTTTTTGGTGTGGATGGTCGCTCATGGAGACTGGAAAGATATTGCCAATTGACAACATCAACCTCACATATCAGACGGATTTTCTTGGTAACTAGTTTTGCATGTGTAAAAAACGCGGGAGTCAGTTTCACACCTCCCATCCATTGGCTATTTATCTGGGAGTCATGGAATTTTGTTGTCAATCTGTTTGGGATGGATGGATGCTTGATCAACATGTGGCCGGGGTTCTGGGGTATTGGAGGGCTGCCAAATGAGGAAGGCAGAGCTGGAATAGAAGATCCTAGATTCTTGTCGCTCTATTGTGACTTAGGTGGATGGTTTGGATGGAACGGAATAAAGATCCTTTCGAGGTGGAGAAGCACATTTCTCTGATGGGGAGCTGTTTCTTGATATATTTTTTAGTTGGGTATCGGGGCTAGTGGCAACTAGCCTAGATTCTTATGTAAAATTTGTCCATTACCTTAAGATGCAAGTACAATGGGGAATGGACTTTTTGGTGCTCTAGGCTTTTAGACAGTCTAATAGGTTTTTGTTTATCTCCTTCTGTAGATGGTGGCATCCCTTCATAGTTTTTCTATGATACATTTTACCATTACTTTTGGTATGAAAAGTAGAAGTGCTTACACAAATCTGAATTCCAAGTGGTTGATATGTAGATATAGGATTCCTAAGGGAGGAGTTACTGGGTTAGGTAAAAATGCAATTTCAAATGAGCTTAGCAGAAAATTATTCTGGATGCATCATAAGTTCCTTGAGTTTATTTTACCAGATTTTCTTCATATCATCTATTTCCCCCTCGTGTAGATTGAAGATATGTGCAGAAAAACAAGAGCATCTGCAGTTCCTGTTGTATCTGATTCTGAAGGTAATGCCGAGTTTTTCCTTGAGCTGTTTATCTTGAAATTTATTGGTTTCAAGCTTTCAGCTAATCTTATCATATTTTTGCATTCACTTTGCTAATTTAATTGCTTTGATGCTTATGTTGGATTTATTATTTTTATACTTCTGGACTATTCTTGAATACTTTGTCCGCATGCATGTCAGTTTGCACCTAAACCAAGGCATCCCTTGTGTCCCAAATTGTGGTTGAGTACAACACAACATTTCTTTTTAACTATTCTGATTGTCTGGGGCCATATCTTCTCTTGAACTTAATGAAGTTGTATCATTATCTTCACAACAGCACAATGTCAATGCAGCATTGCAGCTCTTCCCCTCTCCCTATCATTCTTATTAGCAACAATCCCATTTTGTTGTCGAATGTGACCACAACACTTTCATCTAGTTTCCGTGAACTTCTCCCATTGACCTTAACCCTAATGTTTCACTGCTTAGGACTATCCATCTTTGACATCCCTATCTCAGATTCTCAGTCAGACTACTGTATTTTGTGTTGTTTCTTTGTTGTCCAAACAGCCCAACCTATTGTCATGTAGACATGGTTGGCCTCTTTTTTGTGAATGGGATTTAGTTTAATTCTTTTGAATTTTTGTAAAAGTATTTGATTTCCATATGTAGATCCAAGGTTGGGTGGACGGGTGATTTCTCCTGCCTCTCTTATTTTGCTGGTTTACTTTTGTATACATGCGTGCATTTTGTATGGTTCGTTTTATTTTTTCCTTATTCTCCCGACTTGTGCCATCTTTTTTTGTAGTTGTAGGGTGTGCGTCTTTCGGTGTATGAGTGTTATTTCCTTGTAAGCAGAAGGGAGGCATGTCTTTCAGTTATTGGTTGAGCATATCGGGGTTTTATGACGGATATTTTCCCTTTCTTGATGCATTGGTTGCTAGTTGCCTCATGTAGGATGGGAAACCACATTTCTCCTTGCGGTCGTGCCTCGTGCCCTTGTGGAACCGATTGCAACTTATTAACTTGTAGTGCTGGGACTTAAGGCTCTGTTTGGTTTGGTTTGGTTTAGTTGCAGCTAATTCTCCCAGATTGATTTAGTTTGGATGTCTTATAGGTAACTAGCGAAAATTAATCAGAAGAGTTACACTTTTGGGAGGGCTTAAAAGTTCTATTTCTTTTCATACCTCCCTAAGTTTTCACTTGTGTAACTGGTTGACTCCCATTGGCGTCCTCCTAATGAAATCTTATATACCTAAGAAAAGGTTGTTGATGCATTGTTAGTTGGACCATTATTGTATCTTTACTTGCGTGTCTAATTTGGTGTTTTAATATGCATTTTTTCAGGAACCGAAACAAACCCTTTTTCACTTGATGCGTTATTGGTTTTTATGTTTCGTGTGCTTCAACGAGTAAATCATCCGGTACTTGTTCATCTATGCTGTTGATCTTATAGTTGAACCCCTATAATGTGGTTAGCATCTCCGTGACTTTTCCTTTGTAAATCATGAAGGGGAATCTCGATAAGAACTCACCCAATGCTGGGTATGTCCTGCTAATGTTCTATAACCTTTATGATGGGAAGGTAAGATCTTTTATAATCTTTCAAAGAATGTAGATTTGTACTCTTGAATGCATTTTGTGATCCTTTTCTGCTTACACTTCCCAGAGCCGCAAGGAGTTTGAGGGTGAGCTAATTGAACGTTTTGGTTCACTTGTGAAGATGCCTTTGCTGAAGCCTGATAGGTCAGACTTGTTTCCTCCTTGATCTTTTTGTTTAATTCTCCATTGCTATAGAAGTGTACTGTTGTTCTTTGTAGTTAATTAACATTGGCATAGCACAATTGCACATCTGTTGTTGTTAGTATGTTTGCTGTTAGTTGGAAAATAGCCAGGAAACATATATCAGTTAGCGTGATTTATATTTGAGGTACTTAAGATGAGATAAAATGGGCTAGTCTATATATTTTGGGGATGTCTGTGACTTTTTTTTTAGTGACTTACGGTGTCATTTTTGTGTTGTTTCTGGACATATAGGAGTCCTCTGCCTGATCCTGTGAAGTCTATCCTAGAGGAGGGATTAAATCTGTTCCAGCTTCACCGAACAAGGCATGGCAGGTCGGTCACTGTTTGCCCTAATAAGAGTCTATGTGCTCATTGGCATTTATTCTATTTGAAACTGCAAAGCCACAGTTCCATACTGCATTGTGTTAATTTTTGGATTGAAAAGATCAATATGTGGTGATGACTCTGTAAATTTCTGTGAACAGTGTGTGTTCCAATTTCCAAGATTGGAGTTGAGATATAAAGACTCTTGGTATGTCATGGATTTCTTTTTCTGAAATGGTGTAGTGGAGGACCGTAGGCTGCATGGGAACCTGTCTGTGTCACTCGATTCTGTTAATGTCTTGAGTTATGATACCATTGGCAGTTCTGGAGGGTAATAAAATCCTTCTACCCCTGGAGTATCGGAAATCGTAGTTTGTAAACCAGTCAGCAGATTATTTACCTTTCCACTAGTTGGGATAGATTCAGCGGAGACAAAGACGATTAAGCAATTTCTTAATTATCTTTTGTGGGTGCATAATTAGATCGTCGTGGCTCGTACTCTGGATTAGCATGTTTGTGTCGCCTTGAATAATCACTTTCCCAAAGCCTTTATACAAAGCAAGAGTTACGGCCCTACAATTTGCCCATCACCCTGCTAAAATGTTGGCTGCAGTGCCCATGTGAACTGCAAACCCCCGGGCTCCATTTCTCACAGAGATCCAACTTAAAGCTTGGAGGGGCCAGCCAGCGAACACCTTCAGTCACTTGTTCTGGCCCCTGTTCAAGACAACGAAATTAAAATGAAACTCCAAAGCTTGATAAAAGCAGAGCTACGAGTGGACGAAGGTTGTAGGCATGGTCTTTGACCCTTCTGCTTCCCCTAGACCATCATGTATGCGTCCATTTCTAAAGCTACTATAGGTCTTCTATGACTGCTTCAGTTTGGACTCCGCCACTGTTCTGGTTTATCTTGTTCCACCCTATATGCATCATACTTTTTCTTATATGAGCGCTCAAGATGAATATGAGCACTTTCAAAGAGATGCATATATACAATGGCGGCTCCAAGATTTTATAGCGGGTGTTTGACATTAATTTACCGAGCTCTGTAATCGATATGTTATGTACAAGATCTCATATAGTAGTATATAGTGTGGTCAAGAATGTAAAAGTATATGGAATTACAATTGTCCTCACAAGTTTTCATTATTAGCTAAGCAGTATTAAACCGACGCATTAATCCACTAATATCCTTCTAAGGGAAGTTGAGGTGAATAGGTGGGCATGGACTTTTTCAAGATGTATTCTTCTTATTTTTGTCCCTCTTAGAATTATATGACAAGATTTATTCTCATAGTCCTGAATCCGATTGAAAATTGTTCAAGTCAATCTGGATTTGCTTAGAAAAATCTCGAGTGTTTTTAAAAAAATATATACATATCTTGAGTGTTTCTGTCAATAGAAGTTTTCGTAGAAGATGAATCTTGCAATGTAGTTCAATTGTTCTAAAAGAAACTTGTTCATAATTTCATAAACCCACCTCAGTTAATTACTCTGCCTGAAACCATCTTCAGCTATGCAATCTAAGCAAATAAAATTAGAAGTAGTTAATGTTATGGATACAAATTCAATATATTTATATCTTGGGCAATGTACAGTGAGTCGATCGTCGTTGAGAGACAGTACTACAAGAAAACCAAGATATTATTGCTTTTTTCTCTCTTTTCCCATTTTTATCATTACGAGTGAGCTTTGTTTGAGCTAATGTATTAGGTGTTAAAATAGGAGTTACTTGGGACGATGGGTGTTCATAATGTGTTAAAAAAGGACCTAATATAAAATTACTAGTAGTAAATTTCAAAAGAAAAAGTTCAGGGTGTTCAGCTGCACACCCAAGGCCGCCACTGCCTAAATAGCTTGTTCCACTTGCAGCAGTTTATCCTTCCTAACCAGCCACGGGAAACATCTAAACACTGGGTTGCATATGCTTCAGTGGTTTTGGCAATTGAGATGCAATATTGTTGGTTTCCATCTTCCCAAAAAATTGAAAGATGAGTTTATGTATTTCTAATTTTTGCTGGAAATCTTGTTATTTAGGTTTTTTTTTTTTCCACCATCAGTGCTACAAGGTTGCGATGTATTACTTGACATACTGAAGTAGTATATATTATAAAGTGGATTTTAAGTATCTTCACCATTGACTTACTGAAGTAGTAATCTTTTCTCTATCGTATCTTGTTGCAACCTCTTAAGAATTCACCTTATGCTTTTAATTTAGGCTGGAGTCCACGAAAGGAACATATGCAAAGGACTGGGCTAAATGGGAGAAGCAAGTGAGAGAAATTCTTTTTGCCAATGCTGATTATATCAACTCCATTCAGGTCAGTGTACAGTTTTAGTGTTGTACTGTGTTAAATTCTTGCACTTCGGTTGTTCATAACGCCAAATACCATCTTCTATAGTAATGTTCTTTTTACCTTGGTTAGGTTAGGTCAATTAACATCTCTGTTTCGATTGCAAAATCCATTAAATGCTATTGTTCTGCCCGCTCGCACCCACACACACTAGAAAGAGATCAAGTTTTTCCCTTCTCCTTGATCTCAAACCGCATGGTTTTGTCTTAAGGCTCATCTGCATGATTTTTATGCTTCCAGGTTCCTTTTGAAGTTGCTGTTGAACAAGTGGTTGAACAACTGAAATCTATTGTCAAAGGTGATTATAAAATGCTAAGTACTGAGAAGAGGAAGTTTGGAAACATTGTTTTTGCCGCTGTCAGTCTGCCTGTCAATGAAATCAGAAGTCTCCTTGATAATGTAAGTGGAATTTGCTTTCTGGTCTATTGTGCAAATGCTGTTCAAAAAAAGAAACAATCTATTGTATAAGACTATAAGCGTCACTGTGTAACGACCCACTCCTTACTAGCCTAGTAACTTATTAGAGCCTAATAATATGGCCTAAAATGCTTAAGCTCAAGTTATTTGGTAGTAATGGGTGATCCATTTACGTATGATTCATGCTTGTAACTGACCAATGTGGGACATAGGGGTGCTAAACTCTACTAGGAAAAGTTTAAAAATCTAAACTTTAAGAAATTTCTTCCCATCTAAACTGTGGAAAACATTCTTGAAGCCGGCATAATTAAAGGACCGGTTACATACCTCGGTGCAGTAGTGACATTTATTTAATTGCCAATGCTGAATAGCTCAAGCCTTTCAAATGATCTCGTCACAGTCTCTTAGACATCCTCCCGTGCCACTACTGTCATTTGAGCTCCCCTCAATGTTGTTGCCATTCTTCACCACCTTTACATGTGTAACTCCCCACCTTCTGGCGGTACCTTTTTCTGGGCTTAAATTTTCATCCAATTCTTTGTTCTCTCATGCATTTTTTAAAAACATAAATGGAAGGACCAGTTCCTAATATGTACCTCGGTATGGTTGTGACATTTCTTTAATTCTCCAAGCCATGCTTAATAGCTCAAGCATTTCAAATTACCTCGTTGTAGTCTCTCAAACATCCTCTAACCTCACGTGCCCCTGCTGCCATTTAGAGCTCACCCTCAATGCTGTTCTCATTCTTCGCCATCTTTACATGTCTAACTCCTATCTTGTGATGGTGCCCTTTTTGGAGTTGAAATTTTCATCCACGTCTTTTTTCCCTCTCATGCGTTGTTAAAAGTTTGAACACATGAATAACATGAAATCTGCAACGCATGATGTTGTTACTCATCTAAATATTCTACACTAAAAGATTGTTTTGGAATTTATGTAACCTTGGCATGATTAACTCCAAAGAAAAATTCAGATACCGAAATCGTTTTCTTATTATATCATATTTCTGTAACCAGTTGGCCGAGAAGAATCCCAAGGTCGAGGCTTTCGTTGGAAACAAGAACATGGAGACTAGTCTTCAGAAGGCTCACGTGACGCTTGCTCACAAGAGAAGTCACGGTGTTACGGCTGTAGCAAATTACGGTATACACCTCGACCGAGAGGTCCCTGTGGAAATGACCGCTTTACTCTTCTCAGATAAAATGGCAGCATTAGAGACTTCTCTTGGCTCTGTTGATGGTGAGAAGATATGTTCAAAAAATGAGTGGCCTCATATAACCTTATGGACTGATGAAGGTGTTCTAGCAAAAGATGCCAATTTGCTACCGCAACTTCATTCAGAGGGGAAGGCTATTCGCATTGATATCGACCCACCCATCACCATAACGGGTATATTGCAATTCTTCTAGGCTTCACGAGCTCAATTCTTTGGATGGAAAAGAAACAATTTTCTTGTGATAAGACTTTTCCAGGTAAATATGTGTAAGGAAATCCCGACCGAGGGGTAATTTTTTTGTAGATCTTAGTTTTTTGCTTGCGAGAGTTAGTAGGCTGAGGCAATGGAAATAGGAAAAAGAGAAAATATAAGAACAAATGTTAACCTAGAGGTTCTTTTTGTATGTTTTTCTTTCTTTTGGACAAAATGAGTGTAGTTGTTCATCATTATATCACAAGTTCAAAGAGGGGGAAAAAAAAACTCTCTCTCTCTCTCTCTCTCTCTCTCTCTCTCTCACACACACACACACACACACACACACACACTATCAAAAGGATTGGATGGTTTTATCAAGGGGAATAAATTGGTCGGGGATATCTAGCATTTTTCTTGCTAGTAATTGTCATTGTATTCTTCTACCTTATGTTGGAAAAGTTCAGGAACCAGAGACAGCCTTAAGATATCATCCATTAATGTTCATTTCCCTTTGGGTTTTCTTCCATGTCACTGAGAAACTCAAGAGCAAATAGAGATCAGAGAGTGTGGCACCAGAACAAGATTTTACTCCTCCAGAACAATGCAAAGCACTAACAAACAGGACACGTTTCCTATCCATCTTCAGTTTGCTTAATCAAAACCATGAATGAGTGGGGCAAATTGCAGATCACCTGCAACTCCCTGTGGTTACGCCATGAGACCTCCCTATTGTTTACACAGGACGACAACCGATAGGTCCATTGCATAAGTAATACTCATCTTAATTGCCTAGTGCAAAATACATGCTCCTTTTCTTCTCTCTAATTGTATCTCTTAGACGTAATTGGGTCTGATTTTGGTGTTTGATTTGGCTCTATTAAGAGGTAAAAATTAAGGTTTCTTTTTCTTTTTTTTCTTGGCTCCCAATTAGAATGAGAATTAAAATGATTTTTTTTCATGATTTATATACAAATATATGTATGTGTTTGTACTTATAATTGTATATTTGTAGAGGGAGATGAATTGTTTTTGTCAGAGAGAGAGATTTTAAGAAGAGAGCATTAACGTATCAATAATAAAATAAGATGCAGGGATATTAGAGTCATTTTATATTTTCTGTTAGGGAGTTAGAGTTGTTCTTTAGTCCGAAACCACGAGGCGGCGAAATGGTCAATTATAAATGATAAGGAGCTCATCCGCCAAATGGCCTAACCACAGGAGGCAATTTTCTCAAAAAGAAAAAGTGTTAACATTTCTATTAACTCTCCTAAATCCAAAAAGATACAGTCAAACAAGAAAATAAAATAGTAAAACATGCCGAATGATGCATCAGCCATCAAGCCATATTACAAGTCTTCAACAGCACATTACGAAAATGCGTAGGAGAAGGGAAGAACATTGCTGTCCATATCATTCAGGTTTTGGGCACCAATTCCTAACCCAATCCGTTAGAGTTGCCACATTCCTGTTTATATCATCAATAGTGTCACTCCTTAATGCCACCACGATATCTTCAGGATAGCTATCTCTGGCCTCCTCCAGCAATACTTGAAATATCTCACATTCGATGTTGTTCGTGAGCTTTGCACCAGTGTAACCTCTATCACAACAGAACACCACAGAATAGAATTGGGTTCTAAAAATATAACCATTCTCACTAGAGGAAAAAGAAAACAAGGACACTGAGGCTCAAATTTTGTACCGATGAGACAACTAGTACCTCTTGCTCAAGCGATCATACAATACAGAGTTTTCAGTTTGAAGCACCACCACACGATCAAACCAACGCTCAGGAAAGAAATCACAACCATGGTAGTCCACAATGTTTCCCCCTTCTCCCATCATCTCCTCGAGCTCATCACACACCTGCAAAATCCATGAATCACAGATGAGTGTCGCCATAAGCATTGTAAAAAGACGGAACCATAAAGTGGTCCTATTACAACAAGTCTACTCTTGTGTTACAAAGTGGGATATTATAAACACATGCTTCTTCAAAGCTCCCATAGTGATTCATTGAAATCATATAATACACCATCAGAAACAACTAGAAGGAACAATTAGAATGGTCAAAAGCCAAAAGCTGAAACAAAATAAATAAATAACCTAAATAGATTAAATTTGAGTGGCTCGCATGACTTTGGGGTATCCTGTACCAATCTGTTGTCATGAATCAATTCAGACGATCCTCGGTTATATCCTTTCTCAATGCTTAGGACCATAACAATATAGTCCAAACGCTCAAATTAATGATTGGGTATGGTTTCAAAATATGGGGTGTCCAGGAGTCCTATGGGTTTTGATCAAGAACTGGAAAGGATGGTCCAGAGGGGCAATCAGGATTCTGTGATGAATTCTGTGATTGATATGATGTTTTCTGCAGCTGTATATGGGGAATTCAAGGATTTTCCAAGCTAAGAAGGGAGAGAGGGAGGTAGTGTTGACTGTTGAGCTGCACTAGAAGGGATATTAGAGCTTGTCTTAGCTCCTGAAATCGGCTAAAAGTCCTGAATAATGGCAGAGAACTAGGGAGATGTGGGCTGTTTAAATCTGTGCTTAGACTCTTTCTGTTGCAGCTTGATGTGGTAGCTTTAATTCCATTCCCCCCCCCCCCCTTGTAGCTTATAGTTGTGTCTGTGATTGTTGGGTCCAAGACAAACTTGAAGAGCACCAGTGCTTAGACAGCATAAGTGATAGCCTTTTGCATGTGACGGGACGATTTTTATACTATAACCAGTCACACAAACCATCATTTGGTAATCCTGATTCCTAACTAGCTTAAGCGGAAGCAAAAGTAATCCTTCCCCCGAACTTCTTCCCAGTTTCCTTCTGTACACCACTTACTCTCAAATGGAAATCTTCACTTTTAATTTTGTTCACTCGTAACAAGGAGATTCCCATATTGACAGTCCAACACATTAACTAATTAGAGTACCTCAAAAGATGCAGACACTAGTTGATACCAAGCACTGAACAGAAACTATATATCAGCATGTGCAATCCAGTAACAAGATTCACTCTTGAAACTCCTACCATGATGCTAGGAAAATTTGCTAGTACCAGATTAACTCAATCACACAGAAGAAATACGAAGATTTACGTGAAAACCCCCTAAATCGGTGTTTTGGGCATGAAATTGCCAACCAAAATGGGTTCGGCCTATGGCGCTTACAACAATCCTACAAGTCCTGCATATCAACATGAACTAATCAACCCCCAATCTAATACCATCTTAACTCATCAAATTCCCCCGGCAATACACGAGCGCGCGCACACACATCTAGTAGCTATTATCTATTACTATTATAATGGGAGCGCCTCTTTGGTTGGCACACATTCTAGTTTCCCAAAAACCTAGAGAAACTGCCATTCCAAATTTCTTCGCCCTTCTTTTCTACTTTTTACACCCCCAGATTTAATTATAGATTAATCTCAATTCAAGAATTCCCTTGCATAACACGATTTGAGACGCATTGCGCCATACGAAGTGTATCGAATATGAACAAAGTGGAAAATTAAAGATACGGATATATCTCACGAGGTCTTCGTTGATGACATGGCAGTCGAGCTGTTCGTCCCAGCCGTCGTGCAAGTTCTTGTCTCTGACGAGGTCGCCGACGTTTATGTGGCGGAGCTGGGTGGCTTCCGCCAGGAACGACGATGTCGTCGTTTTGCCTGTCCCTGGCGTTCCGGTCACCAGAATGTTCGGCTTCTTCCTGCCGCTGTTATTTTGTGCCATAGGGTTCCTAACTGCGCTTGCTACAGTCTCACCTCTCGTTAGTTGTTCAACTAGGGTTTATCGGGGGACAGGGAGGAAGGTAGAGTTTTTTCAAACAATTGATGAAAAGAAGATTCACTGTGGCCTAACTTTTGAAGTGGAGTCGTCCCAAAATTTTGGCAAAAATGCTACACAGGCCCATATGCTATGTAAGTGTGTTGTGTAGTCGTTGTGTGTTTAGCATTACTCAAGTTTACGCCCACTAAGTAGTTAATAATCCCCTGCATCTTTGGGAGTTTTATGACTAATTCTGGTCTGGGGTTGTATTTTCAGAAGAGGAGTTCCTGATGAGCGGTCCGTAGAGAGCGTCCCTAGTGAGCGCATCCGGACCTTCCAAAAGTGCTTTGGACGGCCCAGATTTTTCCATGGAAGAGTCCAAAAAAATCTGGGCCGTCGATTGCCAAGATGGACGGCCCGGATGTGCTCACCAGGGGCGCTCACTAGCATACCCGGGTCCTGTATTTTCTACATCGTTGGTAGTTTAAAAAGAGAAAAAAAGTACCAACTGTTAGATGGTTTGGTAAACCATTTCCAAAAGTTGTTCTATCAAACTCTACTTAAAGCGACCAATGGGATCTCTCCTGCCAACTTGGTCGGCGTGGGTAGGTTTGGTTCGGTGTACAAAGGGCTTCTCAATCTTGATCAGGGTGAAACAATTGTTTCAGTGAATGTAATAAACCTTCAATACCGAGGAGATTTCAAAAGTTTCATTGCTGAATGTAAGGCTTTGAGGAGCACCAAACATCATCGAAACATTTTAAAGGTTCTCACAGCATGTTCAAGTATTGACTATCGGTCCGAAAATACAAGAAAACAACAAAGAAAAAACAAAAGCCGCAAAAGTGAACAACAACGATGACGGAAACCACCAATCCGCTCAGACGTGGCTGGAGGAAGATGACTATCAGGGTAAGTATTGACTATCAGGGTAACGATTTCAAAGCTCTTGTTTACGATTTCATGGTCAATGGGAGCCTAGACAAGTGGTTGCATCCAAATGAGAACGATGCACATGAGGAGTTGAGGACTTTAAACCTTTTACAAAGGTTAAATATTACTATTGATATGGCTTCTGCGCTTGATTATCTTCACCATCATTGCTTAGAATCAATAGTTCACTGTGATTTGAAGCCTGGCAATGTTCTTCTAGACAAAGAGATGAGTGCACACTTGGGTGATTTTGGGCTAACAAAATTCCTTCTAGAAGCACCGTGTGAATCTTCTGCAAATCAATCAAGTTCCATTGGCATAAGAGGGACAGTAGGTTATGTTGCTCCAAGTAAATGTACCCCTTATGCTATTTTATGTTTCCTTTTCACCATACCTCTACCAATATTTGGATTTATTATTCACTTCTTCTTCAATGAGTTTGCAACTTCAATCACAATAATAAAGCTGACAACTCTTTTGTTTTACCCCTCGCCACATCACATGGCTTTCATAAGTATATTCAGGAGGAATATTCAGCTCATAGTTTCTTGTTTTTTATAATAAAATTAAATAGACTTTTTCTTCTTCTATATATTGTGAAGGCACTTCATGTGGAAAATACTAAAAGCCTTCATTCTTGAAATTATGTTTGTTACTTGTAAACTTCAACCCTTGCGAAATGTGGAATTCTATTAAAATATTCGGCCAAAAGAACCTTCAATTGACAATGATTTTCAATAATGTCTGTAGCAGGACCCTGCTTACACATATGAGACTAGGCCCAGTTTTCTTGGTAAACTTTGGGCCTGAGCTAGGCGATATTTGTTCCGAGTAATTTAGCAAACTTGACCCTGTTTTTTGCGAACTTGTCACCTCACTTCACATGTAAGTATAGATATTGCATAAATTTTGTTCGCGCAGCGCACACATTGGTCCAAGAAACCCTAAATACTGTAACTAGAAAGAATGCAAGAAAAACATAGCAAAATGTTCAAGCTTGACTTGCAAAATACTTATTCAAATGCCCTTATATAGCTCACACTTCAGTTTTTGGTAAATACCGGTGTAATATGAGAGCGTCCCCTTCGCAAGCTGAAAGAATTGTCAAAGTCGATTTTTGCTTGGATAGATTAAAGTTTCTTCCCGCGGTGTTCCAAAATCCAGCCAAATTTTGTCTTTACCAAATATTGTTATAGTATGTGACATCTGTTTGTTTCCTTGAACTGAAGTTAAAAAGAGGAATAACATTATAACATAGAATCAAGAAAAATAACTCTTTTTTAGGTAGTCAGTTCTCGTTATATAAAAGGTCGGCAGTATGCATTCAGCTTTATGGTCGACCATACTCGGGCGTTAATTCATTTTGTAGGATATGCTATAATTTAAAAAGGAAAAAGAGGAAACTTCTTAAGAAATATGGGCAGGCTATTGTCCCAGCGCCAGCGGTAATGCCCAATTGGCACCTTTTGATATGTGAACCCCGAGGCATTTTAAGGGCAGCGGTAGGAGGAAGAAACGCATCAGCACTAAAAATGGAGTGTCTGCGATGGTGTCAATTTGCAGCCCGGGGGGGGGGAGGGGGGCAATATTTCCAGATTTAGATGTGATGATGGAAGGACAACAACTGCTTTGCCAAAATATAAGGCTGGAGGCCGAAGTGTGGTAGTGTGTCATTAAGAATGTTTGCAGTAGCCAATCTGCCGGGATTCCTTGCAAAGTAATTGAGGAATAAGCTTCAAAGATGTCAAGATGATAAAAGCTACTGAAGCAAAGAGATGCTGAGAGGAGGGTTTTGCACGCGGGTGTCCATTGGAAACGTTACTTTTCCTCGGCCATCTTTCGTTCTTTCATTTTTCTTTGTAAGGTTTGTGCCCCCCTTTTGGTTACTATATACAGAACGGGTTTACATGCATGAAACCACAAAGCCACTAAAAACCATGATTTATATGCACTGCGCGGATACCCATCAAAGCAACACTGGTTAGACGAATTCCCAGTATTTTATACTTGAATGTATAATAAAATTTAGTAAAATCATATGAATGGGGAATGATTACTAGGAAAGAATCAATCATACTTTCCCTTTGACTTCTTCTGAGACGCAGATTGGTCACCCTTAGCAAAATGAGCGAATATCTCTGTCTGCTGCAGGAGATACTTCAAGCGCCCCTTCCCCTTGTTGTTCTGCCATTTCAAGAGTTAAGTTACCACACTACCCAGAACATAAATATCAATTCAAAACATAATATAGAGTAGGAACCCGCAATTGTAACATACCATGTCAGTGTCAATGGCAGCATTTTGTGCCGTCATAATTTCTTGAATCTTCTGTTTCTTCAACTTCTCCATTTCTCTAAGTCGGGCCTTTTCACGCTTTCCAATTGCACTATTATCCACAGCCTTCTCATCCTGGAAGAGAATAAATACGAAAAAGGGCACAAAACCAACAAATTCAAACATAATAACGTTGGGGACCTAAAGAAACTGAATCCTCAATCAAACGATCTACGTGAATAAACCAAACCAAAGCCTTGTCTCTCAATCTATTGTGACAGGCTAACTGAATCCTCTTTTATCATTCTATCATGAGCAACATGCTCCATCAAATCAACTACATACAAATCATTTTTTTTAAAACCGTAAAAATAAAAATAACAGTAAAGTTAGACTTGTAACTTAAAAGAAGGGCACAAGGTTATGGGGTTTCATCATCCAATTTAGTTTAATCTCCCATTTCACTATGGAGATCAATATATGTGATCATGCAAAAATAGACCTCCATCATAATCTATGTACTTCAGTAGAATTAATCAACAAAATAGTAAGCAATTGAAATAGGAGAAACAAATAGAAGTACAATGATGTTGCACTAATTCGGTTCCAATTAACTTTTGGCCAAAGGCAGTTGATCCTAGTCTCTACTCAACTTCTAGACCGAATAGGGGAAAAATGGAGACTTTAACTTGTTCAATTAACTTTCTACCTGGAACTCAGATCGAACATTTAGTATTTGAGCAGGGTTCAAATCTTGACCCATGGTGGCCTATCTAAACAAAAGCAAGTCATCGACAACAAAAATATGCCTGATATTTGGTTCTCTTAATGTTTATGAGCTTTTCAATAATCGAAACCCTAGCCCTAGATGGTCTGTCAAGTTCGTCAAAATAGCAACCAAATTCGAAACCCTAGCCAGGGTGTCATTATGTACACTAGTCATGGTAAACATGACACAAACCACAACACAATCGACGCAAAACAACAGTGATTTCTAGCCCTAGAATTAGAGAAATCCAAAGGTCTGTCTAGTCCAAAAGAATCGAAACCCTATCGATTTCTAACTGGATGAGAGAGAGAGAGAGACCTTGGTTAAAGTTCGAATCAGATCGATTTCTTCTAGTTCGTCGTCTTCAATATCTCGTCATCTCTCTCTCTTGTTTGAGGCGTAAAATGAAATGAAATGGAGAGGGGAGGATTTTGTTTTGACCCGTTTCTGTTGGGTTCGACCCGGTAATAGACTACCCGGTACATTATTAACCCGCGAGATCCCTTCTTTTGTCCCAGTCGTTGGATGACATCCAATGGCCTACATTAAACTCCCGGATTTTAGTTTCAATCCAGGATCCTGGATCAGATACCTCCCATGTGTATATATATAGACACACACACACACTTCAACGAATGGAAAATAAAACTAACTTGGATCTTTGCATTTGATCAGGCAAGAAATCTGCTGTAACCAAAATATCTTGATCTGACTTTCAATATGACTACTCCCACCTGACAAGCTCTAAACCCTGCTGTCGTTGAAGCTATAATAATATGGCGTAAGATTCCATTTCATACTAGAAGTCAAGAACAAGCTTCTGCCATTTCTTTCCTGTCCTCTTCTATGTGATCCAGGTCTAATTTTGGGCGCACAATTTGACTATCAACAACGCGATTCTTCATCCTTCTCCTCTTCAAAATCACCTCTGGTTCCATCATAGATTAATGTACTTTTTCCTTACCATTGACAGAGGATGAGCCTCTATAGCTGACTTATCACAGTAAGCTTCTTTCAATATAGCCGTGCAAGTCTTGTTCCTCAGAGACAAATAAAACATGTGGGGATGCCGCTCAAATGCCTTGTGAACTTTCTGTGGCAGTCCCAGGTATTTCCTAAGGGCCAAAATCTTCTTCCTCTCAGCAGCATGCTCAACAAAGAGACTAAGCAACTCATGAAGCACACCCACAACCCGTTTCTCTGCCACATCGCTATCAGTACTCAAGCCTGAGTAATCCTCATACGGTGAGACATATGGAAGCTTCTGAAACTCGTACAACCAATTCGAAATCTTCTGCTTCAACCTCAAACCCTTGGACGGAAAAAACAGAAATGCCAATGCCTCCATCGGGCCTCCACCATACCCATGTCTCTTCATTCCGTTCTTTTGCATAATAAAAAAAAACCTTTCCTCACTCTCAACAGCCAATCCCTTCAACCCAGCTTCCATCTCCACAATTCGAAAAGACCCATCAAGATTCCTTTCCGGGTCTTTTAGAAACTCATCAAGCAACCCTAAATTCCACTGCAACCCCTGAATTATCTTTAACGGCAACCTATTCACACCACTCATCAATACCAACTTCTTCAACCTACCTAATATCGCAACCTTACACTCCCGATAAACCTCACACTCCTCTTTATCAATCTCAAAAGCTTCTTTTGTGAGCCTAAACCACAGGAGATTGTACTCGGGTCCAGTATACTCTTCGAATACAGATGGGTACTGTCTCAAAAACCTAGCAACCTTAATTGGTACCCCTAACTCCTTATCTCTCTTCGAAACGGCTGAGATGGGAATGCACCCGTCGGGTGCAGTGGCGATACAGTTCTTGAGAGCTATTAAGGGTTTGAGTTGGATGGATTTGTGGATGGACTCTATCGAGTCGTAGTACGAGTCTTTCTTCCATTTCATGTACATATCTACATAGCTGCATTTCTGGGTGTATGCATAAAAAGCAGGTACTTGTTTGTATAGATGGGTGAGATTTCAACTGAAGAACAACATATTGGTGATTGTAAAACCGGGTACTTACCTATTTAGGGTTTTTGCAACTCTATCTCATCTGGTGTTTCCACTTCTCACCCAACAGCAGGCTTCTCTCTGGCTTCGTCATTGAACAACCAAGAAAAATGCTCAGGCTCTCTTCCAAATCCTAGTTTTCTTTGATTCCCCTCTGATTTAGCTCTGATTATGGGGCAAAATGGGTCATTTGGTACATGGTTTAGATAGTTTTGGGATTGAAAACTCCATTGATGGCGTTGGCGGCGAAGTTGAACAAGCTTCGATTCACTTCGCCTTAAGCTCCAGCCATTTGATATAAGAGGTAATTTGGGGTTGGGTAATTCTATTAACAACCACCTAAATACAACCATGTGAAATTTAACAAATTTAGGACAAAAATATCCTAATGTATAAAGACTATGTTGTCCATCATTTAACTTGGTTGTATGTAGTAAAACTAACCACTCACTACCCAAACCCAAAAAACCCTTACAAACAACCACACACTTTTGATTTTAAAAAAAAAAATCACACTTATCTTTCACCCCTCATTTTCCCCGCGTTATCTTCATAGGAAAGAGAAAAAAAAAACCATTCTTCGTCTGTTCTTGAGCAGAGCCACCATTGTCATCTTCTCCAACTTCTCTTCTTCTACTCCTCCCATCTCAAACCCTAAAAATTTTCACTCCCCTCCCCATTCCTCACTTTTCCCTCAATGGAGAACCCAATAGAGCCTTCCATGGAAGGTTCTTCCCCTTCCATTGACCCACTATTCTCATATTTTGAAATAGAAGAAACGGTAATGGGGCTCCAATTTTTTATTACAAGCTCCATGGAGGTGACAAGGAAGATGGTGGGAAGAAAATGGCGGTTTGGGAGGCAAAAACAACAGAAGAGCTAAGACCCAGATTTCACTTTTGTGTTTCTCGTCGTCCAAAATTTAGATTCCCAGTATTGAATTTGCACAGTGTTTTCATCATTTAACATTTGAAATATGTAGCTTACTTCGGATTGTACAACACGAATATGTTTGAAACCATTAGGTCCAAATTCCCGCCATATGTTTTGCCTTTTTTTTTTTGTTTATATATTCAAACGTTAAAATATGACTTCAGCCACGTACTTCAACTTATAATATCTGAATATGGGCAAGTGTAGGATTTGTTCATAAATTCAAACTTAAAAATATGAATTCAGACACTTAGTTCAACTTATAAAATCTGAAGACGGGCAAGTGTCAGATATGTTTATATTTTCAAACATTACAATATGAATTCAGATATTTAATTCAAGTTATAAAATCTGAAATGGGAAAGTGTAGAATTTATTTATATATTCAAACGTTAAAATATGAATTTAAACACTTAGTTCAATTTATAAAATCTAAAGACGGGCAAGTGTTGGATTTCTGGATTTAAATCAATTGTTTACTTCAACTTCTAATATTTGAATTGTTTTTTTTATTGGACTAATATTTGAATTGTTGACATGTGTTCAAATGTTAAAGATTGAGTTTTATGTAACAATTCATGTTTTTGTTACATAAACATTCACGGTTGTATGCGACGAAAGTTTACGGTTCTATGCGACGAAAATTTCAACTTCTTCGAGGTTTTATAAATTCTTTCATCGCATTCTTCGAAACAACTCCCCTTATCCGGTCAAATGGAGGAATCCCTAAATTCGTGATGCCAACAAGACAAATTCCTCTCGAATGTAGCTTTGATTTCAGTAATCTGTAAACATTTGGGCAAAGAAAACATGAATTGTTACCTGAACTCAAGTTTTAACAATTTAACACATGTCACAAATTCAATTTCTAAAAGATGACATGTTCACTATGATTCGGATATAAATAATTGATTAACGTCTACATATCCTACGTTTGCCCATATTCGGTTTTTAAAACTTGAAGTAACTATTTAAGTTCATATTTTAACTTTTGAATGTATACAACAAATTTGGTTTCAAAAAATGAAGCATACGATTGTAATTAAGATCTACTAGTTTCAAACATATTATTCAATTTTTAAAGTCTAAATTAAGGTACATCTTTCAGACATTGAAATATGAAACCATGATTCAAATTCAATACTGGGTATGTGAATCATGGACGATAAAGTTTAAAAAATTGAAATCGGGGTCTTTACTTTTACTTTGTTTTTGTCTCCCACAGCACCATTTCACGGTGGTGATGTCGATTCTTTGTTGGCAATGGTGATTTCGTGGTGGGTCGGTGGTAATGGGGATTTAGATTTAGGTTAGGGTTTGAAAAGGGAGGCAAGAGAGGAAGAGGAAGAGGAAAGGAAGAAGACGAATGGAGTGGTGAGGAAGAGGAGAGGAAGAAGACGAACGGAGTGGTTTATATTTAACTTAGGCGACTGAAGCTTCCATTTTTGTCGGCAAGAGAGGAGAGAAGGAGAGAAGACGTTGTGAGAGTGAGAAGAAGAGACGATCTGATATGATTTGGGTTTTTTTTTTAGGGTTTAGATTGATAGGAGGGGTAGATTGGGAAGTAAATAAATGTTAGGGAGGAGAGAGGTAGAATGAGAAGTAAATTAAATGTTAGGAAGGGGAGGGGTAGATCGAGAATATTTGGAAAATTTGTTGGTTGTATTTATCCAAAACTGGGTTATAATTTCAAATTTTAATTTTAAGTTTTTAGGTGGTTGTATTTAGCTAAAAGGTGGTTGTTAATAGAATTACCCTTTGGGGTTTTGCTTTTTTTTTTTTTTGAACATCATTTGGGGTTTTACATGATTCAACAGGTTGGCCAAGTATTCGTGGGACCAGGGGACTGTAGGTTTTGATTCCCATACTGGTCTGTACATACCATTATTAACCAAATCCGGTACCCTACACCTTAGATTTCGTTCCAGCTCAAATAGCGGTCAGCACCGTCCAATACCAGGAAATACTGTATTAATTTTAAATTTCTTTTTCTTTTTCAGTACTGGACTGTACCTGACTATTTTTAAATTTATTTTTCTTTTCAATAAACATATATGTTATGATAAATTCTTTGATATTGGAAGTAACACTAATAGCAATAAATACGCAACAGTGTTCGGTATCTCACCGGTAGGAGTACATACCGCATCAGTAGAAAAATCGGTACTATAACCTATTAGGTTTCAGAACCATAGTTTATCACTATAATTAGCTTGTACTATTATACTTTGGGAAATGATAATGCAAAAATTATTTTTGTTAATGCCAAAATTTCGGTGTAAAAGACTTGTACTATGTACCGAGTATAAATTCTTATGCACTAGAATTTTGACATTAACAAAAATAGTTTTAACATTATAACCACGTGGTTATACTTTTTGACTTTTAAATTTTTTTTTGATGGGTTGCACACTACACCTTATGTATAGTACAAAGTTTAGTTGGGGGCCTATTTCGGCCTGTTTGATGTATCAATAATATCTGTCCGACCCCTTTTAAAATTTTGAGAATTTAATGAATATGTGCTTAAAGTTGTAGTAATTGTTGTTAAATCACAAAAATGCGTTAGAACGAGATGATAGGAAGTTTTAAGGCATATGATGAAAAAGCTGTAATTGAATCAAATCATCAAAACGAAGCATGTAAAACGCATATCCCTATAAATAAAGTAGGCTGCTTTGAGTTTTAGGCTCGTTAAGAAATGACTTGAGCTCAGCACTTTAAAGCTTGTGCAATTTTAAAAAGGTTGGTTTGTATAAGTTCACTAAGTAAATGAATTGAGGTCGATTCATTAAGAGCTCTGCTCATTAAACAAGTTGAGCTAGAGCGCGAATTTTTAGCTTGTCAAATTCTTGAGGGGTGCTTTGGCAAAAGTAAACCAAATTGACTTAATTCAAAAAAAAAATATATTTGTTAATTTTGTATCGATTTTTTTGTGAATTATTGATTCATTTCGATAGGAGAAATCTAAATAATGAAAAAATATTATAAAATATTAAAAAAATTCACTAAAGACAAATATAATCTAATTTTTTTCTAAATTATTGGATTATTTTTGTCTTTATTCACAAAAAATTTAGTTTATTTTATTAATTTTTACTCTTTAAATTTCTTTTATCAAGATGAATCAATAATTTAGGATTATAAAAAATCAACGCAAAACTAATAAATACAAAAACTTTTTGAATATAGACAAAAATCATTTGGTTTATTTTTGGCAAAGCACCCGTAAATACGATTCTTCTTCCCCAAACCCCTGATCGATCAATACCTAAAACCCTCCCTCCCCTCTCTCTCTCTCTCTCTGCGGAACAACCACCATGCAAGTCGCCTCCAACGCTCGCCGCCTCACGAGGTTTCTTCAAACGCCGTCGATTCTACTCTACTCAGAGCACCGATCCCAAGCGCCTCTCGTCGAAGCCTCTCACTCTTCTCTCCAACAATACCGCCTCAATCACAGCGGCCTCAGGTTTTCAGGTATCGCCGACCACATTGTCTCATTTCAATTCACCGTATGGTTACCTGTAAAATCATAGGAAGGTACTCCAATTTATAAGCGAATGCGAGCAAGGGCTGCAGAATTTTTATCCAGCGGTAACAAAAATACGTAATGTGTTATTGACTAAGCTTACTGCAAAATGTAGACTTTAACTTGGCGAGATATATTGGATGCAAAAGGAAAATGTACATATAGATGATTAGATTCCATAGTTTCACAAATGGAATCTCCAACTAATAGGCCTCATATTGGGCAATATCCCTCAACGAGTCTTCGGATGTTAAAAGCGATGTACTATTCAACTACCCAAACTTAATTGGACTTTCACTTATTTTAACTCCGCACGAGTGATCCGAGAATACCAATGGACATTTAAAGTATATGTAAAAAATATTTCCAATGCCTTTTTTGAACTTGGAGGTTTGCTTGAACCCCCTAAAGTCATGGTAAAGCTGCCCCCTGAATATGAGAATAGGAAATTGAAAGAAAAAGATAGTCCTAACTAAGTCGCATACTGCGCGTGTGTGAGTCGGAGCAAGTGTGAAAAACATCCCAAACTACTAAAATTTGCAAGGACAAGGATTAAGAGCGCAAGCGCAGAGCAAGAATTGAGAGCGGGAACGGAGGGTCATACTGGAGGATTATATTAGGGTCCGCAACCCCAAACTGGTGGTCAAGGCGTAAGACTGGGTGTAAGGTCTCAGGTGTAAAACCTACCGAGTGTTATCAACTCTAATGTCTTGTCTTTAAAACCTCCCAATTGTTATCAACTCCATTGGGCTGCGCTTTGCTTTGGCTTTAATAACCCCCGCTAGTGGACAGTGAGATTGGTTCCAGGATTAGTTGAGGTGTGTGTAAGCTGGCCGAACACCTAGAGTTATGAAAGGAAAAAAAGCGGGATCCTTTTATGTTTCAATGTTGTTTTAGTACCCGCCACATGGAATAATTGAATATTTAAAGAATTGAGTTAGTTGAGTCGAGTGTTCTTCTTTTTGACCTTAATTTTTCTTCGAAACCAAACAGTGCCCATAGGGAATGATTTGTTAACATGATGATGTTGTAACCGTTAGTTAAGTACAAGTAAAGGAGATTACAAGGCAAGTTGGCATAAAGATTCAGCTTAATTAATGCAAGGGAGATATATCAGGGTCAGCGAGGCAAGTTCTTTTTCATTTGTCCTTATTTATTCTTAGTAATGAAAGAGTTCTTGCAATATGTTCTAAGACATGAAGTTGTTGGGAAAGCACATGTAAACAAGAATACAAGAATGAAGTACTGAGTTAGGAACACAAAAACCAACTCATAAACTACATTGAGGATGGACGGGATTTCTCGTAATTGAATGTAGTGATATCTTGTTCCTGTCCATCCATCTATTATTTTTTATTTTTATTTTTTTTGTGTCCGTTTTGTGTTTGGTTTCAGTGTTTCCTAGACTTACTTTCGCATGGTGCATATTATATGTTTGAATGTTGTTGTAGTTCCATAACATGAAAAACTTAATTCAACGAAGTCCGATTAACAAATTTAAGAAGTGCTATCAAGCTCAGTGCTCGTAAAAAATTTCCTCTCTTTTCCAAGCAACAGATCGTACATTTCTAGCTATGGTTGGGTAACATGGAGATTTGGAAACACACAGGGATTGGTCACAACTCCTGTGGGCCATCAGCATGGAATGAGGTACAGATATTGCCGAGTCGGGCGTGCTTGATGATGTTGACAATGGTGCCAAAGGTACTATTCTCTACGGGGGCAAGTGCGAGTGAAGACAATCAAACAGGTGCTTGTTGCATTTATTTTAATTTGTTTATACTCATCAAAAGAAAAAAATTATTTTAATTTGTTTATGAAGGCTAATTATTTGTTTCAGTGACTTGGTCAATTATTTGTTACAATGAGTTGGTCTTGTTTGAATGCAGAGGCTGTAAAGGAATTGTATGACAAAATGCTTCAATCTGTAGCGGAGAAAAGAACAATGCCTCCAAATGCTTGGTTGTGGTCACTCATTGAAAATTGTACCACCCACAATGATATTAAGCTTCTGTTTGACATTTTGCAACGCCTTCGAGTTTTCGTGAGTTACTCCTTGTGCATCTTTTTTGCCACGATTTTACTTTCGTTAATTTACAACCTTATGTTTTGATTGTTGTTGGTGTAATAATTTTTCAAATATTGCCAATAATTGAGCTATTTGATTTGGATGCAGAGACTTTCAAATCTTCGCATCCACGAAAACTTTAATTGCAATCTGTGCAGAGAAATTACTAAGGCATGTGCTCGAGTAGGGGCCATTGACTTTGGTATGTATTTATAATAGGTTTCTTATGTTTGAGCTTCAAGTTGCTTCTGTCATAAACTTCTCAACCACCTACTAATCAATCATCTGCAATGATTTTGCTTTATTTTGTCAACTATATCTGTTTTATTGAACAATGAACTGAGGGACCTCCCAAGTGGCAATGTTGGCGTTTTATTCTAGCTATCGTGTTCTATATCTGTCATGCTCTGACATGATGTTATGAAGTATAATTTAGGAAAATATTAATTTTAGGAATTATAATTTAGGGTTTCCAATTGTTGGGTTTCAATTAATTTGTTATTTATCTTTTATGTTAGGGGTAACTTAGTCCTTTTATGTTATTAGGGTTTCGCTAGGGTTTTTAGGCTTAGCCTATATAACCCCTTGAGTAGTCTTGTAATCTCTAAGCTTTTGCAATGTAATAAGAAAGTACATTTGTTTGGTTTGGTAGTACTACGTTTGTTTTCTTCTCTTTCATTAGAAAGCTTATATGGTATCAAAGCCATAAGATCTAAGCTTGTGGGATATTCGCTCCTCGGCGGGCGGCTATGCCTCGCTGCCGTCCGCCGGGCACTCATCGAAGGGTTCACGGGTATTGTTCATCGTCAAAGTTTCTCTCTACTTTCTTGTATTTGCATCGGCAATTTGGCATCTGTTCAGCATTGGTTCTTCCTCTTCTTTCCATTGTTCAGAACCTCCGTAGTAGTTGATTTGAAGTAGTTGATTTTTTTTTTTTTTGAAATCACAGTAGTTGATTCGCATTAGTTGGTTTATAGTATGATTTGTAGCAGTTTATTGGTATTGGCATTGGCGTTGTTATTGGCATTGGTATTGGCAATGGTTCAGCACCTATTGATGGCAGCAGTGGATTTGCAGTAGTTTCTTTGCAGTTATCTCCTTGGCAAACTCATTATGCTTTGCATCATGAGTTTGAGGAGGGGTGTGAAATATAATTTAGGAAAGTATTAATTTTAGGAATTATAATTTAGGGTTTCCAATTGTTAGGTTTAGGGTTTAGTAAAGTATTAATTTTAGGAATTATAATTTAGGGTTTCCAATTGTTAGGTTTCAATTAATTTGTTATTTATCGTTTATGTTAGGGGTAACTTAGTCCTTTTATGTTATTAAGTTTTTGCTAGGGTTTTTAGGCTTAGCCTATATAACCCCTTGATTAGTCTTGTAATCTCTAAGCTTTTGCAATGTAATAAGAAAGTACGTTTGTTTGGTTCGGTAGTACTACGTTTGTTTTCTTCTCTTTCATTAGAAAATTCACAGATGTAGCACCTTGGCTTTTGTGTATCATCAGACAAGAGTAGAGTATGGTGTGGATCGACTAGAAGAGGTGTGCATCAATAGTATTTGACCCAAGAAGGAATCCAATAGTCAAACAAAGATAATTAATGCAATGAACAAGCTCAGAACTGTGATACACATCAATGACATATTTGTATGTGTATTGAGGATCACTCTTGTGATATGGTCCAGAATAGATTAAATTGATAGTGATTTGATGAGCTTACAGGTAAGAAGGCACTGTGGAAGCGTAATGTGTATGGATTATCTCCTAGTATTGGATCAGCTCATCATTTGCTGGTATTTATGATATTTGCTCTTGTACAAGGTTATATGGCACCTACCTTTATTAGTTGCTGTTATATGTGATTGTGTGTTTTGTGAATGCAGTTGTATGCTAAACAGCGTAATGATGCTAAACTAATGGTAGAGGTGATGAAACTTCTGAAGAGGAATGATTTACCAATGCAACCCGGTACAGCAGACATTGTCTTTAGGTATATTTATTGTATTGAGTACTGCATGAAATTGTTTTGGTTCACTATGAATTTTGACAAAATTGTAGGATCATCTTGTGCTGCAAGGAACATCTAATGATCATTGATACATGAGACTTTTCTCAGACAGAATGGCACCACATGATATGCAGAGAACCTTGAAGCTAGTATAATAGTTTCCAACTTCTTTTTACTGGGATGGAAGTCTTGCATGGCTAGAACAAGATCTTTAACAATACCCAAAATGGAGCATTAGACTTCAACCGATGAACTGTATGTACCCAACTAAGGAACATACGTGAGAGTTCAGTGAGACATCTGTATTAAGACTTATGGACCAATCTAATCCAGAAAACCAACCAAAGTCGCTCTCGTTTCTAATCTATAGAAGTAACAAGTCAATGGACCAGCGAAATCCTGATTTCTGACCTTAAACAGACGTAAAATAGGCTATGGTAACGTTACTCTTGATTAGGTTTGTTAAATTGAGGGCTTCCATGTTCTCAAACTTTTTTTTTCCTGCTTGTTGGATATTTCTTTATCTTCTTCGTGTGGCTTGCATTGGTAGTTGGTTCCTGTCATTTGCCTGTTTCCATTCAGTGACAAGGGGAATATTCTAGATGCTAGTAGGCATAATTGTGCTTCCTCGATGTCAAGCACATACTCTTTTTTGGTCATACTGTTGTATGCTTTTGTTTGTTTAGGACCATAGGTGCATGTATACTTCCATAGTTACCTCCCTCCTTATTTTTCAGTGCGCATGTCCTCTAATTTTTTTTGATACATTTTGCTTACTGAAGTTAATGAACATGCACCTGAGCTATCTGAAACTGTGAGCTCATTCGTAACCACCTAACAAACTTTGCTTATACCAGTCGCTTCTCTTCCAGTGCACTAGATTACACCACCGCTTGCTGTTTCAGGTCAAATTTAACAAAGGAAGACTATAAAGAGCTTATGCCTTGTGCAGGCTGCAGTTTCTTAAGAAACTCGTTACTACGAGTTCTGCAAAAATTTATCAAGTTTAATCACAGCTTTAGGCCTGCGTGACTATCAAGTTTTTTGCTTGGTGTGCGATAAAGGATAAGATCCTCACTATTGATAATCTTATGCAACGTCAAATGTTTATAGTGAATCGGTGTTGCATGTGGTTGAGAGAGGGAGAGTCGGTGGTGCATTTGTTTATCCACTGTCCAGTCGCCAAGGAGCTTTGGTCAATCTGGAGAGAGAGAAATCGTAGTTATTTTGATGGTGAGGATAGGCCACTGTTCAGAATTAAGAGTCTTCTTTTAGTTGGGAGTTGAGAGTGCGATCGTACTTTGGGTCAATTCTTTGATATGTTAGATATGTTTGGAGTATAGAAGGGTGTGCATGTCTTTTGTTAATTTGATCGTTTTTTTTCCTTGATCTCTTCTGTACATACGTGGCATCCCCTTGATCTTTATTACTTATCAAAAAAAAAAAAAAAAAAGGAATTGGACAGTAAACTAGTTTCCACGCCTTTTCCGGATGAGTCAGATGAAGAGGGAGATCTGCCATTCTCTCTTGAGAAGAATATTTTTCAAATCAAGTGTTCATTTTGTCCTTGTTGATTCTTTGACTAAATATTTTATTAGTGATACCTCTTGCAATATTATTATTAATGCAAAACTTCATCTATTACTCCACACTTGGTCAACACTCTTGATTTTTCATTTCATTATTGCAGCATTTGTTACAACACAGATCGCTGGGATTTGATGTCAAAGTATGCAAAA
Source organism: Gaultheria prostrata (assembly GCA_036023075.1). Classification (NCBI taxonomy): domain Eukaryota; kingdom Viridiplantae; phylum Streptophyta; class Magnoliopsida; order Ericales; family Ericaceae; genus Gaultheria; species Gaultheria prostrata. Next base: position 17,660 of record JAXBDA010000739.1, on the reverse strand, counting down.
AGGTTTGTCAAGGCTGGAGTGAAACTACGGCAAACTTCCTTCGAATTATGGATGGAATTTGCTGCAAAAGAAGGTATTTATTGTCAGATGTGCATTTGCCTTTAGTTTCAACTTGCCACTTGCATGTTACGGATATCCTGATGGTTGGTCAGAGTAGATTTTACTTAGGAAATCAAATCACTTCATGCCATTGCAGAAATAGACATTTTAGCGAGTTGTCATCAATAATATGCTGTCTTGTATCTTAAGCGATGCTTCTTCTCAGGCTAAAGAAATGCTGAATCGTTGTGCAATAACTTTGAATTTTGTTCTCTCACAGGTGATGTTGATTCTCTTTGGAAAATTGAAAAGTTAAGGTCAGAATCTATGAAAAATCACACTCTTGTGACTGGGTTTTCATGTGCCAAGGTATGGTTTTTTTTAGAGAAGTTAATTTTGGTGGAAAATGATACTGTTTGGATTATTAACCACAGTGACCATGGTGATTTGGGCAAACCAAACCTTTGGAGGTGGGGAGGGCGAGAGTTTAGGCAGCCTTGGAGTAGACTTAGATAGAGTGCCCATTAGAGGGACGCCTCTGTTCTCGCATATGGAGGGTAAACCTCCTTTTAAAGGTTGCGCCAGCTTTCTGTCTGGAGTAATATCATGATATGTCAATGGGTAGTTGAACTAGCTGGCTTAAACTTGTTTTCTGGCTCCTCAAGTGTGATCCTTTTAAGTGCAATGAGCTGTTTACATTCTACCATTATTACAATAGAAACTAGAAAGCTTATGTTGTAAACAAAGAAGTTCTAGGTAAGTACTCTCGTTGTCTCAGATATGCTTTCCTGCTTTGAGTTTTCTCCTTTGCTGCCAGATAGTTGCAGTTATGTATTGAAGCATCAATAAAGACGAAACTGATGGTCAAAATAAAGGGAGTAGGGGTTTTTTTTTGGCTTGTATAGCTATGCAACTGTTGTGCCAGCTAATACTTCATTCTTGTAAATGTTAGTACCTGCTGGACCATTGGATATCTAATTTGCTCCTAATTATGTTCACTTGAAATTTACTTCTGATTGTCTTTGCAGGGTTTTATACTTGAACGCAAGCCTGATAATGCTGCTGCAGTTATTGAAGTCCTCAATCAGGTACATGCTTGTGTTGGTGTAAATTAGGGAAGTAACTGTGGGAGCAAGCTCACTTCCTTCTATCCCCTTTCACACCATCAATGGCTAGTTTTACCATGTCTTCTCTTCAAATTAAATTGAATTTAATCCGATGACATAAATCAGTATGTTGAGGTGTTGTATCCCCAGGTCAGGTAGCTTATTTAATTTGCTAATTCATGGCATCTCTCACTGTAAAATGCAAAATTACTAGATAATTGCAGGGGACTAACCATTCCCAGGACAATCCTAGGAGGTCATCTTGCTGTAATGTGTTCCAGTGTGATGACAATTCCGATCTGGAAATTGTAATGGAAAAATGATAATGTCGAAGAGAACTCTGTCCATTTTTCCTGGCCTTGTTCATTTTCTCATGAGAGTTGGCGCATTTGTTTATTCACTGTATGGTCTCCCAGGAGCTTGTTAATGCAGTACTTCTTCCGTGGGGCATGTTGTTGGTTTTTCCTTCGATGGTGAAGGAGCTTGATCAAGAATGGTATGGGGCTAGAGTGGGTAGAAGAAGATGAAGCTTTGGATTATGATTCCGTTGTGCTTGGTGTGGTCAATCTGGAGAGAGAGAAATCATAGATATTTTGATGGGGAGGAGAGGCCACTATTCAGAATTAAGGGTCTTTTGATTTCTACTTTGTTTACTTGGGAGTCGAGGGGCTGCAATCCCACTTTGAGTCAATTCCTTGATATGTTGGATATGTTTGGGATATAGATGGGTGTATAGGCTGTTTTTATTCGTTATCTTCTTTTTAATTCCTTGATTTCTTCTGTACATGGATGGCATTCCCTTGATGCCTTTTCAATAACCTTTATTACTTGTCAAAAAAAAAATAATAATAATTTCTGCTGAGTGAAACTTTGAAAGGTCTTACAGTTCTATGTGCGTGCAGACTCTGTCTGAATCGAAGAGGCTCGGTATCAAGGTTGACCTTCAAAAGCTGGTGAGTGAGTGGCCTTTGGAGGTTATAAAGCGTCAAAAAGAGGAAAACAGGAAGGTACCGATTTACGTCAGTTGTCCAGTTTCTGCTGAAACTTGGTGACATCTGCTTTCTTTTGATTTGTGTTTTTTTTAATCCTGATGGAGGGTGAAACGTTTGAGTTCATTCTCAATCTGGTTAGTGCGAAAGAAAATGAAAACCAAAGCTGTTCATGTATGATGGTTCCTACAATCGTTTTCAGGTCAAACCTCAATGTCCAGGTTTGAATCTCAAGGGTGGATCCCTGTAGCTTAATTTCTTATTCCTCTTGAGGTTGCTACCCCCATGGGTTAAGCCCGGTACCTGATATGCTGGGGCCTCTTAATGTACCCGACGGATTAGTTTGGGCAATATGCTGGACACCCTTGTGAGGAGAAAGGGAGAAAATTTTAAAAAAAGCAAAATCAAAACCATATTTAGCTTCCTTCTTGATATCAGTTGAATAAATTTTCACTCGTGCAATGCTGTTTGTTTTCTTCCTGTCTCTGTCTAGGAATTGGCTGCTGCTTTACAAAACGACATTCCTGCCATGGTTAGCGGTGTAGTAAATTTGGGTTTAAAGGTTACTGTGAACATGGAAGATCTAACCAAGACAGAAGGTGTTCTCTGTTAAGTTATTCAGCCAAGCAAGTTGTATTCGATCTTTGCATCACAAAAAAACGAAAGAAATGCAATTCAGTTGTTGCTTCCATCGGGATCACTCCGACAAAATGTGCTTGTTCTGTGAGGAACCACATTCCCTATTTGTTCTTTATTTCAGATAGATTTTGTTGATTCGGTTTGTTGGATACTTCAAATCATCGCTCTTGTAGACACACTGAAATTTTTTACCTGGGTTTTTCCTGGAGGGGCATGATCATCCGATGCTGCAGCAATTTTGTTGTTTTACATACAGTAATGAGGGAAAGTTAATTACCTGGCCCCTCAAATCCTCTGCCCAGTTATGTCTGTACCGGTACTTTAAATGTACTTTCGGTCATTGTAAATCTTGCGAGATGATAATATCTTCATGACTTCATGTAATCCTTCCGGGACACCAGTGCAATAAAAAAGAATCTAGTACCGATGATTTGAACTCATTGCAAGGATGTGTTTATAGGTTCGATTTGTCAAGGTGAAGCTCATATCTTGTTACTGTTCTTCACTGATTGTGGTTGTATAATTGGAAATGACATCTTTATCTTTTCTTTTTATGGGACTGTTCAAATTCTGTTGAGATAGCACTAAAGCGGTTTATAAACTAAAAACAATTCCTATTTAATCTTATATTGTGATGATGTGTAGCATCTATTTTGCAAGAAATGGAGGAATTCAAGAATAAATAATGTGATATTGAATCCAGTTACAAAAATAAAGATAACACAACAATAAAGATTACCAGAGCTAATTCGTGCAGTACAACACGCTAAATGACACAATAACTTTAAGCTAGACAAAAAGCAGAAAAGAAAATTTCAAACAGATTATTCCGACATTATCCATGTCCTTCGACACTACACATTCCTGTAGATATCACCACGAAATGAGTGGACGCCACACTAACACTAACGTGTGCTAATGCTCCACGAGCACTGATGTGATCCAACTCCAACCAGATGCATCCTTACATATGCTTCTTTTGGAAGTTCCGAGCAGAAATCACAACCAGGAGGAAAGTAGCCGAGCTAAGCACAGAGAGGACGAGGCCAGCGAGCATCTGGTGGCAGAACTTTCCGAACACATTACACACCTTCGCCCATTGGACATAGGAGTTGCCGTGCATGCCGATGAGGCGGACGGCACTGGTGGCTCCACTGCTGGAGGAGAGCAGTGCCACCATCACTAGGTCAAGTGTTGTTATCATCAATGCCAAGCCTCCTTTGCTTCCACCCCTTGTGGCCAATATGAGGACCAAGGAGATGATAGCATATGCACATGCTATGGCATTTACCACCACAAAGTACCTGAAAACAAGATGTGAAATTTGGTGTTCATTGAAACATTTAAACTTTCTAGTAACGAATTTAATATTCACGAGACACGATACGTTAACGGCACGACACGGTTTTCAAGATATTGACTGAATAGTTGTTGACAAGAAAAGAGATGAGAATGAAAATGGGTTGGATTGAATAGAATAGAATTGATGAGGTAGTGCAACTTGAGCACTGTCCCAACTTCGCGGAGAGAACTTGGTTGTCTTTGGTGCTAAACGTGTACACCACATAGTGGACGGATCTTGAAATGTAATGTGGGGACAAGACGGCCGGGACTATGTCCACGTGTGAGCGCAGGGTGGATGGACCTTGTATCATGTTGTTGCGGTCCATTACCCTCCGTCCCTTTTTAAGTGTGTTACCTGAGAATTCCAACTATTTTTCTCTCATATCAACTTTTACATCTACTTTCCATTACTTACCCTTATCAATATAATAATACCCACTAACTTTTTAAAAATGAATTTACTTTTAAGGGTAAAATAAGAAATGTACCCACTAACTTTTCAAAACACACACTTATTAAGGGACAGCCCAAAATGAAAATATACACACTATAAAAGGGACAGAGGGAGTACAAGATAGCCAGGATCTCGAGCAGAAAGCTTGGTGATCGTTGAAAAGAGACGAAAATGGCCCAATAACTTTCGTGTGATGGCCTGTTGACCCGGTGGTCGAAAACAGTGTCCATAGAGTGGAGTAAACTGGTTTGTGATCCGGTGGTCGGAACATAGCCCAAACAGTAGTCAATATTTGAAGAACTCTGACACTGTAAAATAATACGAGACACAGTTATCTATGTGCGATACAACTATTTGCATTGATACAAGCATCCCATCATGTTTTACTATTAAACTGTTGTTATTTAAATCTGTCGAATCTTTTATAACTATTAATGTAAGGATATGGAATAGTGGTTTCTGCTGAGCATTATCGCTCATGGTGTTGCACTTGTGTAACCCTGGCATAATACCATGATGTTGCTCTGCGACTCTGAGGTATTATGCTCATTGTATTATGCTAGGCTACAGAGATGAACATGAGGAGTACTATAGCTTGGAGGCCTACAGAGCAAGCACGACACCGTTAGGGCTGACGTTCGTGCCATGGAATAGAGAAACCCTAGTTGTCCTTGTAGTAAATAAATGTATTAGCAGAGAGATTTATGTAATTTCCTTTATAGAATAGTATTGTAAGACTTTATTTATTATTGTAATAAATAATAACGTTTCCAAAATTAGGGGCGTTACATTTCTCTTCTTTAATTTGATAATTTGTTTAATCTAACTCTGGCTTGCTAATATACCTGTTGAAGTTTTTGAAAAGGGCAAATACAAGTGTTCAACCTATTGAATCCCCCTCTAGGTTTCTTTATTGTGTGGAACGCACGTGTATTAAGGTATGGACTAATTTTTTTAGTGTCTTTTTGATTAATTTGAAATAGTTGTCTTTGAGGGGAAAACAAATATTTTTGGGCTAAAGCCCATTTCGGACCCAAAGGGTTTGTATTGTGGACTCAAAGATACCAAAAAGACTATAAAAAATTTAGCCCAAAGGATTTGTATTTTGGACTGCTCAAAAATAGCAAAGAGACTCTAAAAAACTTTGCCGGAAGGTTACCTTAGTAGATGCCAAAACACATCTGTATTCGGATTTATTGATCTCGTCTATATTTTTAGCGTTGCTCCCCAAAGAAGTGAGTTACAGCACATGTGATGGTGTATGTCAAATGATGTTGAGCTAGGGTTGGTATCAGAACTTGTATATTCCTTTTTTTGATCCGCAAAGAAAATTTGTATTTCATTCACTAAAGCTCAATCAAGATTAGGTTGTTATAAAAACGAATCAAGTTTGAATACTTTTAAAGCTCCTTAAAATTTTAAAACAAGTTACTAACTATTTTTCTCATTCAATTTACTCCCTCCGTCCCTTTTTAAGTGTGTTGGAGTACCTCGTAATTCCAACTTATTTTCTCTCACATCAACTTTAACAACTACTTTCCATTACTTACCCTTATCAATATAATAATACACACTAACTTTTCAAAAATGAATCTACTTTTAAGGGCAAAATAGGAAATGTACCGACTAACTTTTCAAAACACACACTTATTAAGGGACATCCCAAAATGGAAAGTTACACATTATAAAAGGGACGGAGGGAATAGTATTTTTGAAAAAAATCAAGCTACTCAAAATTAGCTGCTAATCAGCTCGATTAAAACTCATTTAAAATCTACTAGCAGAATAAACAAACGAAAGCTTGAAACCATTTTAAGAACTCTTTAAATTTCCAAACCAAACTCGAATAATCTGGGCTCGTTCAATTTGTTTGGGGAGGCCATAGAGAGGGTGGTCTACTGTCATCACAACTCCCACCATAGCTTGCCCATGGCATCTGTATTGTAATCTGTAATCCAGTACCGTAGCTTTCCATGGCATTGAGAGAGAGAGAGAGAGAGAGAGGGACTTATACATGGTCAGATATCATTTCTATATCACCAATAATATTCAATTACAATAATGAATAAACACCAGAGTCCTAAGGGGCTTGTACATAAATGATACATACAGTAAGCTCATTGAAATGGACCTTTGCAACAATAGGAATCAACAATAAAATTCATCAGCCTACAAAACAGGCTGATAAATAAGTAATTACATAACCTCGGAATCGGCATATCCGTGGCCTTCAGCTGTCGAAGAATGCTACAAAGATGCTGGGGATAAAAATCGCTATTACTCTCCAGAAACGCGGATAATTCAGGCTCCAAACTTCATGAAGGGGAACTAAGTGGACTGCTAAGAGATGGTTTGATAATGGAGTCTGTGTTTGTTGGGCACACAGAAGCAAACTGACAGTACTTGCATTTCCATCTCTCCTCCTCTGCGGTGTATTTGGCATCCCGTTCTCCCCGCCAGAACTCAAGAGTACACTGAGTTTGGCCTTTGACCCAATCAGCATTGTATGCAAAGTCAAATTCATGAAGCAATGAGTGATCTTCTTGCAATTCATATCTGCAACCGCCAAAAATAACGGCAAAACAAATTTATAAAGGCAAAGCAGTTGGGTGTTTTTGTAGTACTTGAGTAATAAGAACCTGAAGTCTTTCCGAATTTTGTCAATCCATGTAATCATAACATTCTAAGGCCCCGTTTGAAGATGAGTAAACCCACCAAGCTAGTAGTGAGAGATTACAAACACGATATTCCAAAAGTTATAGTAAATCCCAGACGTTTTTTCAGATTACAAACACCATATTCCATCCAAATGCCAGACATGCTATATAGCATTGGATCACCGGATATACATTCAACCCCATAGGTAGTCAGGCAAATCAAACAGGTAGGATGAAAAAGAGTGGCGACAAGACAAATGAGTGGGCATTCAATTAAAAACAGGTTATTTATCCAAAAGGGAAGACAAAGCTTCACCGATAAAATTCCTTGAAATTATATCTGAAGGGTGATACAAATAAAGCATGAGTTCAGAAACTTAATGTCAACAATGACAGCAAAGATGAAAGGGAGGAGAAGCCCTCATTATTTAGCTCACCTTAACAATAGCCGATCATGAGCTTGAGGGAGCATGCTGCAAGTATTTTGGAAGTACCTCATTAAATCGTCAAGAGTCTGCACACAGCCAAGATTTTACTAACCATACGATTGAGAAACATGGACTAACAACTCCAGCTTATTGCTCGAAATTTTTTTAGCATTCTTTCTTTAATTTTATCCGTTATTTCTTGTTTTCAACTCCATTTCCTGCTTTGTAGTAGACACCCATGTTAGGATGCACAAGTTGCTTAGGTAGTATTGATAGATAGCAATTCATATGTCTTTGTTCTTGACCTCATCTTAGATGGGACATTCCAATTTTCTAGTCTTTGTTCTTGACCTCATCTTTAGTCTTCTCTCTATCATTTAATCTTTAATCGTTGGCTTGTTTCAGAAGGAAGATAGATACATTACCTCTGCAGCAAAACCTGCCTTGCAACTGTGTGCTGTGATTTCCTCGGATAAATTGGAGTGCGGGTTTAAAGAAAAGAAATCAAGGAATTGTCTGCAGGGGAATTCATTAACAACCAAGTTGTCCCACAAATGCTTGTAGCACATTAACTGCAACCTGCCAAAAAAGTACTCAAATAAATGGTTTCGAATTCCCATTCTATTTTCTACTCGCCTAAAGGATCAGGAGGCAAAAGTAAAGTTCTAGACAGCATTTGTTACTCCACCACGAAAAGGAAAGAGTGTCAACATGCACACCTTGCATTTCTCAGTTGTGGTTCAGAAGGCAGGGTTGCTTGTGCCCGAGTTTTTGTTTCCACTAATGTTGGACTCTTTTCATCCTCAATTGCAGGCATCCTAATTTCATCAACCACTCCCACCATCCATACACCTTCCATGAAGCCTATTCTGCAGGTATCACAAGTTACTCAACAGATACCCAGGAAAAAGTTAACATTGTTATAGGATTGAAGCACAATACTCCTCCCTTACCAATTTGTTTGCCCATTTTCACTGTTTTGAACATCTCAAAAAATTGTTTGTCTTACGATTATTGTTTTTTAGGTGATTTTGAAATTTTTGCTGAGTTCTCAATTGATGGGAAAAGTCATGGAACTTTTTTTACAAATATACACTATTCTTCACCTGATCAAAGGGCATTACGGGCTAAAAATGAAAATGAATGGGGAAAGAGAGTACCAATTCTTAAACACAACGCATTGCAGGCAAGTGCACATACAGGTAAAAAATAGTAAAAGAGTATAACCAAGATAAAAGGGAAAACCGGGTAACCAACTCTCTATTTTTTTCCGGATGATCCACGAAACCAACATTCAAATAATATTAATATGTTACCATTTAAGAAGAAGGGAGATGAAATATAAGGAGATTATGGGATGTTTTAGACAGAGAGAGATGAAACACAAGCTATGGTATGTTTCCAAGCAAAAATCCTCTTACGTAAAAAAGTAACATCCATTTAAAAGAATTGCTTTTGCGCTAATTTTCTACTACCACCCAAAGAATTTTGCAATAAGAACACAAACTCTCCTTAAAAAAAGCACATTAACATGACAGTTCCATATCTTTGTATGTAGAATTTCATAATTCATAACAAGTGATCCAAGTGCACTTTAAACTCCCTATCAAAAATCAGCAAATATTACTCCAACCCAGGCCGCCTCTTTTTGTCAAAACAGATGTTCTTGATGCTCCCCCAAGATAATGTCACTACATGACCAGCTAAATTCCATTTTCAATCACTTGTAACTACAAAATATCATCAGCCTAAAGTAATTGAAAGCAGCCATCAAAAGAGGCTATACAATAGTCAGATTAGCTAACTTACAGAGGTAACTCGCGTGTTAAGCCCTCAAACAACAATTGATTTACACCAGTCATGAAATTCATAAGTTTCACGGCCCATAAATCTTCAGCTGTTTTGAGATGAACTTCTACTCTTTTTACAACCTGCACACATGTGAAGTTAGGACCAAACCAAGAATTGCTGAAAATGCAAACTCTTTTCCATCTTTACAACTAACTTCAGCAAAAAGAATTACTTTGCTAAATTCCAAGAATCATTGAAATATGCTCTCGATGTTGAAAATAACAAAATTAACTTTGGTTCAAAATTTGGTCGTCAAGAAGATTATGGAATGTTCACAGCAATCAAATACGACCAAAGAACCATTTTAAAAGCATGGGTAAGAAACTTGACAGTCGTAACTCATTACGAAGTATGGTGAAAGAATTCTATTTTTTGAGTGAGTTAAGTGTATCAAATAACATAAATTATAAATAGTTCAGAACTAAAAAGCGTACCTCTTCCTCAAGTACTGTATGGCGAGCAATACCTGCTTTCATAGCTTTAGAAGCTTCTGGTCTTCCAAACACTAGATAATACTCCATTTGTTTTTCACACCATTCCTAATGTTGAGAAGAAAAGAGGGTTAATGTGACATGATCCCAGCACCAAAACTTCAAAAAAGAAAATACCATTTCCAAGTTAAGAACAATTTCGAACAACAAAACAGCATCTCAACACGAATCCCAATATGGAAATGATTACCAAGTTTTGAGTCACTGTGCCTTACAGAAGTACAGACTAATGCAGTAATGCCAAAACCAAAGCATGGGTGTGAGTCGTGTGACGCCTAGTACATGATTTGGGTGGACACAGCTGCCAAAGCATATTGATTACTGTTTCAAGTCCTAAAAGCCGAATGCAGGAAGAGACCAAGAAAGAGGTGGTTGCCAAGTTTCGTTGGCCAAAGTTTATCTACGCATAAAAAACATGCTCGAGTCTCATAGCACAGACACTTTGTGCATGGGAATGATTTGATCTATATGACATCTACCCTCTCCCAACACCATCTTGAGTATTAGTGGCCAGTTATGAAGCACGAGTACTTCTAAAACCCCAACGTACCCGTACCCGTACCGTACAGGGTACTGTTACTTCATGGGTACTTCTAAATACATACCGGGTACTCTGAAATGTACATGGTACTTTTGAGTTTTTGGGTAGCAATGGGTACTTTTGGGCCCATTCGTAAAGATTTAAAAACTTTAGGGGTTCTGCGTGGAAAAAAACTCAAACAGCTGGCCTTAATATGCAATACTCAATGCGATAAAGTCATAAACTGAAGACCACGACATAAGTAGGACACCACATTATACCCAAGGAGAGACTAGGTTGTGGGACATTGCCGGAGATGCATTTGATTCAATGGGGGGTGCTGGTATTCAATGATCTCTATTCTTGAAATCAATGATCTTTCACTTGATGAGCTAGAGATGGAAGCTGTGTTGTTTAGAGATGACGTCGATGAAGTTCAAGATCCTTAGTTCTTAGGGCTATTTTCTTTCTTTCTTTCTTTTTTTTGTTTTGTTTTGTTTTGGAGCTTGCTTCAAGTGTTCTTGGTATGTACTAAAACTCTAAAATGACATTGCATTGCTTTGATCTAGGATTCTAGGCACGTTGAACTTGATCTATGAACTCTTAGTCTCTTAACTTTCATTTCTGCTGCTTTTTGTTGGCAAATTAGGTTTATTATTTAGTTTATGCAATGGAACATAGTAAAATAGGAAAAAATAAAATAATTGCACTGACGTACCCAACCGTACATGTACCCTACTCTTTTAGGTTTTTTCCGTATCACCTACCCGTACCTGTACCGGTACCTGTGCTTCATAGGTGGCCAGCTATAAGGAATGGTCTACACTCTACAGTTCTCAACCTGAAAAGACTATAGTCGGTCGAAAACGTGAAAAGTTTGTTGGTGGATACAAACTTGACTCGATGACGCAGCGTAAAAGCAGAGAAAATAGACTCACACGATCAAGAACAACCAAAAGAACAAGAGATACTCTCTCTTCTCAAGCAAAGCTCAAATTTTATTAATCAATAACTGATTTGCCTTAAAGGCTGACACGTTTAATTTATACTAGAAGAAATCCTAAACATGCTAGGAAACATATAACCGAAAAGGAAAATGACCAAAAAGAGACAGATTTGAGTCTAACTCAATTCTGGAAACTAGAAAAGGAAATAATAGTTTTTTGGAAAGAGAAAATGCTGGAACATTAAAGGCTAAATCTCGGACCACGATCTTTACTACGTGGCTTTTTGGCTCTCCAATTGATCTAAGTACCGATTGGCAACCCAATCTGCATCACTCGATAAATTATAAAAGTCAGTGGTTCTCAAATAAGGAGTACCAACCTAAGTTAAGTGGATACGGGTATGACTGTTAGGTGTAGATTTGCTGATATACGTTGTGATAGGTTTAATCTACTTTATCGGATAAAAATTGGCGTTTTACCAAGTTTCGAGTATTGAAGAAGGAACTTTACTCATTGACAGCAGTATTGAAGAAGGAACTTTACTCATTGACAGCAGAAAACAAAGAAATACATGTGAATTGGATGTCTCAGTAACACATCACACACCTATCAAGTGTGCCAATCCAGCACCTATCAAGTGTGTGCTAATGGGTACTTGATTCATTTTCAAGAGTCCATGTAATGTAGGTGCCAATTCAATAAGAGTGTTCGGCGCAGATGATATGGGTGGGGGAGGAGGTCTCAGAATCGGAATATAGGTTTGTAAAACCCTATAATGGATTACCTCCATTTTTTAAAAAGTTCTATATCTACCAACAAGCTCAACAACAACAAATTGAAACAAATAAGATTCTCATAGTGGAGATGAAACAAATCAATCAAGAAAGCAAATTAGCACCAAATCATTACATACTTTCATACGTTCAAAAAAAGAGACAACAATAGCACCCACAACCATAAACCTCATTAAGAAATTAGAAAACAACCAAATTTGCATCACAAAATATAACTACATAAGACCCAAACCAAGGGTTGGCTTGGTGGTCTAGGAATGTCAGTTCCAAAAGGTGCTAAGAAAAGCTGCTATGAACTCATTCTGGCCACATTACTCCGGTTTTAATTAGGCCCTGCTAGGGGGCAGTGTGATTCCTCCCCAAATTTGTTGAGGCGCGGAACCTAAGTTATCAAAAAAAATAAAAAATAGTACCAATAAGAAAGACCCAATTACCGAGCCAGTAATATCAGTAATGGCCAACCCTCTGTTCCTCCTAAACCTGTGCAATAACGACTCAAATACTCTGTTCCTCTTCCGTGAACTAAAACCGCCGCCGGCATCCTCAATGTCGCCGCCGGCCGAACTGGGTTGTTCTTCCGTTGACAACCTCCGCTTCGAGAGCAGAGTAATAGACTGAATAGACCTCGCCTTTTTGTGAACCTGCGAGGGGGAGGAGAGAGAAGAGCGAGCGGCGGCGGCCAGGGCAGCTTCGATGAAAGCCATTTCTTCGTCGCTCACGATTTCAATTGGGATTTCAGGGGATTTGTTTTTGTTGGTGGAACTGGTGGCGGTGGTGGGTTTTTTAATTCGATCTTGAGGAGAGAGAGTGGGAGTGGATGGTGGTGGCTCCTCCGCCATTTTGGGGGGTGTTTTTCAGCGTAGGACGAGTTCGTTTGGGGAGGAGTGACCGTTGCGATCGCCGTGGAGAAAGGGCATGTTTTCTGCAAATCTGAAATTAGACCCGTTGAAATGGGAGTTAGTGGTATGTTTGGGTGTTTATGTTTGGGTGTTGAGCATGGACACTGAGATTTGTGTGTCAACGCGTTGGATGAGGGCACGTGGCAATCTGACAACTACTCTAGTGGTGATCCTTGATTCTACCACATATTATACCAAGCCTCACAAGTTGTGTGAGAGGGTGTTAGGACACAACGTGTGCCGCAGTTTTAAGACCGTGAAATAATTACTCCAAAATGGGTAAATAATACATTCACTCTTTTTTTTTTTTAATAATGCGGGATATTCAGGCCAACAACATATATCTCAATTAGTTTTTTGAAATCAATATAATACAGACTCAATTAAAGTCGGAGATAAAAAAAAAATTACAAAGGGGGTTCGAATTTAAGATTTGAGGAATTAGTCCCTAGGATAACTTCTTGTAGCTGTACATTCACTATTATTGATGAAGGGAATATAAATTCTCCCCCCCAAAAAAAAGACCTCATTCCTATGAATAAGACCATGAAATAATTACTCCAAAGTGGGTAAATAATACATTCGCTCTTTTATTTATTTATAATTCGGGATATTCGGGCCAACAACATATATCTCGATTAATTTTTTAAGATCAAAATAATACAGACTCGATTAAAATCGGAGATAAAAAAAAAATATGAAGATGGTTCGAATTTAAGATTTGAGGAATTAGTCCCTAGGACAACTTCTTGTAGCTGTACAGTCACTATTATTGATGAAGGGAATATAAATTCTACCCCCCAAAAAGACCTCATTCCTTTGAAAAAAAGAAAGTGACTTCAACCCTGCACCCTTTGTAGGTGGGGCCATTTAAAGCCAGAAGAAAACTCAATATAGACTGGTTTTGAAGGAGTTGATAATACCCGATAGGCTTGAGAGGTTTCAAACCTAAAACTTTAGTAGGGAGCAAACCCCTAGAGCTTGTTGTTAGCTGGATTAGCTTTGAGGGTTTTAAATAAGAAGGGTGGATCTCTTCCGCGTAAGAGGAGTATGGTAAAACGGAGGATTAATTAAGAAGGAAAGATTATTTTATACTTGGTTTGGTTGGTAAAATTGGGTGAATGATGAAAAAAGGCACTAACAAGTTAGGAGTACTTACTTATCCATCGAAATTCATTTTCTTACTTAAGGCCTCGATTGGATGCTGCATAACAAGGGGTATAAGTTATACCCCTCCCCTTATCCCGGTCCCACGGTTTTGTGCATGGTTTGGGTAGTTTTTGGGGAGGGTGTAGTTTTTGGGAAGGGGTATGAGTTATACCCCTCCCAGATTAATAAGTAATTTTATACCCCTTAATACCCCCAGTAAAGTACCCTCCCTTATACCCCTTGGCCTTACCCTCTCCCACGTTGACTGTTTAAAAAATAAAACCGAACCCCATTTTAAATATTTTACGAGCCCTTGCAATTTCCTTCGGATAAAAAAATTAAGCATTTTCGCACATAATTTTTTATTTTTTTGCCCCAAATTAAACTACTAATTGAGATCTTTAATTCGATACAAAAAAGTTTGACAAATTCTATACTTTAAGAATTTGACATTGTTGGCTTGCTTTACAATATTCTTCAGATCGAAAGGTAAAGTACTTGCACATTAAATTTTTTATTTTTTTTGGCGCCAAATTAAACTACTAATTGAGATCTTTAATTCGATACAAAAAAATTTAACATTTTTTATACTTTAGAATTCGATATTGTTGGGGTATAGCATAAAAATTAGTAATTAGTTATTATAATTACAAAATGCATAATTAGAAAAAAAGAGAGCAAATTATTAGGTGGTACGCAACATTATTAAAATGAATAATTAAATTTTAGATATAATTAATAAAAGGAATTAATATATCATATTTATTGAAAAATATAATTAATTTAATTAGTCTTGTATTTATGTCTTTATTTTATCGTAATATCTACTATAACCCATGCACATGAGCAAATAAGTCATTTGCTGGGTTTTTACATCATCCACCCAACTTTATCCCCCTTTGTCACAAATTCATCCAAACCACGTACTATTTAATACTCCCTTCATAAATGTCACATCAATTTGGGTCAACCTTTACTAACTAATACCCCTTACTATCTTATCCCCCTTACTATTTAATCCCACCAAAACCTATCCCGCATCCAATCGGGCCCTAAGGGCTCGCTTGGCTGTGGGTTAAAGAGGGGGTATAAGTTATAACCCCTTTCCTTATCCCGGTCCCACGTATTAATGCATGGTTTGAGAATTTTTTGGGTAAGGGTATAAGTTATACCCCTCCCAGATTAATACCACTCAGTACCCCTGGAGGGGTACTAATTAATAACAGAGGGAGGGGGTGTTATAAATTAATACCCCTCAATACCCCATTAAAATTACCACCCTACCCCCCTTTCTCTCCCTCTTGACTGTTTTAAATAAAAAACCGAACCCCATTTTCATGTTTTACGAGCCCTTGAAATTTCCTTCGGATAAAAAAATAAAGTACTTTCGCACATAATATTTTATTTTTTTGCACCAAAACCAAATTAAACTACTAATCGTCCGCACATAATTTTTGGGTTTTTTTGTGCACCAGATTAAACTAATAATCAAGATCTTTAATTCGATACAAAAAATTTGAAATTTTTTATACTTCAGAATTTGACATTGTTGGGGTATATAGCATAAGAATTACTAAAATTAATAAGTTTTGTACTTAATATAAGTAAACAATGCATAGTTAGAAAAAATAGCAAAAAATTAGGTGGTATGCATAGTTATTAAAATGAATAGTTAAAGAAAAAATAGCAAAAAATTAGGTGGTATGTATAATTATTAAAATGAATAGTTAAAAAAAATTGAATCTTTTAATTTTAGATATAATTAATAAAATGAATTATCATATCATATTTATTATCAAGTATAATTAATTTCATTAGTCTTGTATTTATGTATTTATTTTATCATAAAATCTAATGTGACTTATGCACAAGGGCGAATAAGTCATTTGCCAGGTTTTTACATCATCCACCCAACTTTATCCCCCTTTATCACAAATTCATCCAAACCACGTACTCTCTAATACCCCTTCATAAATGTCACATCAACGTGGGTCCACTCTTACTAAATAATACCCCTTATACTATCTTATCCCCTTTATTTTTAATCCCACTAAAACGTATCCCGCATCCAAGCGAGGCCTAAGTTTAAAGGGGATTGGGGGATGGTGCTGTCCCTTGAGGGACATCATGCATGCTAACCCCATTCGAGCCGTCCATGGTCGGCGATCAACGGCCCAGATCTGTTTGGGTCTAAACAGATCTGCACCGTCCATTACCGAACTGATCTGGGCTGTTGATCGCTGAGCACGGACGACTCGGATGGGGACCGCATGCATGCTGTCCCTTGAGGGACAACACGCCCCCCGGGTCCGTTTAAAGGGGGGAGGGATAATTGGATAATTACGGAGGGGGATTAAATGATTCCCGAAATTAAATAGTCCAAACATGTGTACATATCAAACACGAGATTCATTAGTCTCGAATTAAATAATCTAGACAAATAGTCAATCCAACCAAATAATCCAGTTAACAAATAGGCTCTAAGTCCCGAGTGGCAAGTACTAACAACTAAGATGATATATTATTCATAAAAATAAAAGAAAAGGTGAGATGAGAGCTTGAGAGAGGTGAGATAAGCTAACATAAGTACTTAACAACACACACACCCTTCCAAAATGATGATGAGATGATATAAAATGATGATCAAAGAACAAAATACACAAAACATTAATCTGTCTGTAGCTTATTTGCAAATTTTGGGCACTGTAAAGGCAGAATCTGGAAGATAATAAAACTAGAGAGTTGTAGCTCTTCAAATTATCTACGTTTCGATATATAACTCGTCGAAAACGGAGTTCGGTGTAAAACGTTATGCCAGAATACCAAACTGACTTTCTGGTGCAGGCTTGAGCGCCCAAGTTGAGGTTGGGCGCTCAACCCCTTTAAAACTGGAAATTTTGAAAATGTTTTTCTTGATTTTTATGACCTTGTAGGCTCACAACAAGTACAAAGAACTTGTGTGAACCTACTGGTCTCCCTCAGAGGGGCCAAAATATGTGATTTTCTACCTTTTGTGCTTGAACTTGGCTTGGACTTGATGTTTTGCTAGTTTAAGGAGTGTTAGCTTGGTTTATGGACTATGAACAAGGCTTTTAGGGCTAGATTGAGTGGTGAATAGGTTTGTAAGATGAACCAACTGATTATAGTAGAAGATAGAGGTGTACTTAGGCTTGAAAAAGAGATTTTTGGCTTGGTGGTGATGGGTTTATATGAGAGAATGAGTTAAGGACGAAATTGATTGGTTAGAACTCAGTTGGTGGGATGTGAGAAAGTGTATATGCTGGTTAGAGAGTGGAAAATGGCAGTTGGAGAGTGAGAGAGGCCAAGAGGAGGTAATGAGAGAGTGGGTGGGG
>JAXBDA010000738.1:0-72841 GCA_036023075.1 Gaultheria prostrata | reverse complement strand
TTCTTCTTCTTCCTCCTCCTCTGATTTTTTCTTTTTCTTCTTCTCTGTTTCTTCATACTCTGTTTTTGTCTTTTTTGTCTTTGTTCTTTTTTCAAATAATAGTCAGTGACAGTCATCACACTTCATTGCTTGTTTTTTCCAGCACTGAAGATGATGACGTTGTTGGTGATGAGGATGATGATTGAGGCCTATGCATGCATGACACTGACCGCCATGAGTCTAGATTTAATTGCCGTCAATCATTTTGTTGCATCTTTAAAGCTAAATGCCTAAACCGTCGTTGAAATATTATGTTTTATGACATTTGAATGTTTTATAAGTGTTTGCTTGTGTTGAAAGTATTACCTATATTAGAATACTACTTGTCTTAAAAAAAATTGCGCCTCGATGTCAAGAGGCGCGCGCCTTGCGCTTAAAGCTCCAGGGGACCATTGCGCCTCGGTGCGCCAATCGCTATTTAAAACACTGACTTAAATAAGGGAGGTAATTAATTGTAGTTGATAATTAATTGTGGTAGTTCTAAATTGGTAATTATCGTGCCAAGCAAATTGAAACCTAGCAAGTAACGGTTTTAAATTTTGTTTCACTGCAGGTTGCTCTTGGACTTTGAATGTTAGGTTCCAAGAACGAACCCAAACTTGATTTGCTGGAAATTTTTTGAATTGATTGATAAATTCGGAATCGGAAAGTTAGGATGGAAGTCTTTGTAAAACCAATTGATCACCGTGTTAGTTGTTTAAATGACTTAATCAAGCCTACTACTAGAACTGGTTAAGTGACCAATCTTCACCTGAGTGGAATAGTAAATCCATGCCTAAAAGGATCGCTCATGGGGAAACTAGAGAGAGGATGACCATAATTTGACTCCTCTCACCACCTCTTTCAGTTTATAAACTTGTGAAACCACATTCAAATGTGCAAGCAAGTCTAATTTTGGCGGTCGGATGTTGGATGATACCTTAAACCTACCTTGTGAAAAGGTTTATGAAAAGAATACCAAGTTGACTGAAACTAATGTTGATTCGAAGTGATAACTCTCGGAAGCTCCAGCTACTGTTTATCAAATCAAGACTAGCCAAACAAGCTAATGGCCTATTAAAAAGATAGAAATGGTCTCTCCATAACTGTAACTGACTCAGGAAGAAAAATGAAGCACTCAAAAAGAACTTGCATGCTAGTAAGAGTTTGAAATTTGTTGTTTAGAGAGAAAGAGAAAAGTGTATAGGGTGTTAACTAACCCCAACACACGAAACCTTTATTTATATTATGAGATGACTACATACATTACTTAGCTAGCCAATGTGGGACAAACACTAATAAGCTATTCTAACACTCCCCTCAAGCTGGAGAATAAATATCACAGAATCCCAGGTTGTTACATAAAAACTCTAAACGCGGTTCAAACAATGGTTTGGTGAAGATATAAGCCAACTGAGCTCCTGTAGAAACAAACGGAGTAGATAACACACCACCATCTATCTTCTCACGAACAATGTGACAATCTACTTCAATATGTTTCGTTCTCTCATGGAATACCGGATTTGAAGCAATATGTATCGCTGCTTGATTATCACAATACATAGGAATAGGTAACTCCACACTAAAACCTAACTCCTCGAGTAAAGCTCTCAAGCACACAATTTCACAAGATGTGTGTGCATGGCTCGATACACCACTTCTGCGCTGGACCTTACGACAACTGTTTGTTTCTTGCTTTTCCATGTGACCAAATTGCCTCCAACAAAAGTATAGTACCCAGTAGTGGACCATCTATCATATGGTGATCCTGCCCAATCAGATTAGGAGTCAACTTTGCAATTTTGAGGGCTTTCGAACTAGATTAGGAGTCGATTTAGGTGTTGTAGGTGGCAGCAGTGGTAGGGTTTCAGTCGATTATGGTGGCTAAAGAGTTACTAGGGTTTCAGGGGTTGAGGACGATAGGCAGTAGGGTTTCTAGGGTGGATTATCAACCTGCTCTGATACCATGTTGTTTAGAGTGAAAGAGGAAAGTGCATAGGGTGTTAACTAACCCTAACACATGAAACCTTCATTTATATTATGAGATGACAAGATACATTACATAGCTAGCCAATGTGGGACAAACACTAATAAGCTATTCTAACAAAATTGAAGTAGCTAAACTCCAAATTAAAGTACCCCGGGGTTCTTTACCTGGAACAACACATTACATGTACTATGTAGATACTAGGAAGTGGAACAAGGTGTTGAAAAGACTAGATTGTCCTTGAGAAAATGAGAACAATCGTGTATATAAACTAGTATAAACTATTGATATCTCCAAAATGCTTCGAACAAGAAAATACGTGAATCACAAATATTAAACATCAATAAATCAGCTGAACTCTTACATGGAAGAGGTCAACGTCGTGACCGTCAAGCTTCTTTTCCTGAAAAATTAGTAGCTTCCTCAAGAACCACCCTGTCTGCCATTGTGTTAGTACTGAGAATGGTGGTTGGGTTGCTAAAACATTCAGTAATGCACGTAGTATCTGTAAAATGGTCCAGGAAGTTCATCATGACACTGAAAGCTAAACCATTCTACATCAAGATAAAGCAATAATGAAAACGTAAATTAAGCAAGATCCGTCCAGTCATATACCTGAGGTAGATGTATCATAAACGCTCTACCATCGAACACCTCTGGAGGTGACGAGTCATATGTCTGCAAATAAATAGATCAACAAGGTCACATTAGGGGAATCAATGCTAGAAGCTCCCATCCAGTCATTGTTTTTTCACCCCATTAATGAACTGATGACCCAAATTCTCCAACTACAGATTCTAAAGTTTGGGATTTGGACAGGTACGAGAATAAAATAATCAAATACTTAGAGAAAGGTAAGGTCAGGAAAAACAATATCAACCAATCAGCTTGAAGAAGTTTGTCCCAAAACAGTATTCCAGTCTTTATGTATGCATTCCATATTGGTTAATGTTCAAATATAACCACCAACGGAAAAGGGCGGCGTCACAGATACTTGGGAGGAAAGCGTAAGAAAATTGATAGAATTAATTCCATTATTGCATAAATACTTGGAGGTGGTGGTGTTACACTTATAGCCTACCATGTTTATACGACACATCGTTCTACCAAGTAATACCTTCGGCAAGGAATGCATGTCATAGCCCAATCAAACTGCGGGCCTATTAAGAATGAGGCAGCAAATGGGTATCACAATTGCAAGAAACTACCAAATATTTGAAACAGTTCTCAATGTGGAGTCATGGCCAATGGTATGGGACATGTGGCACTTGCAAAGTGAAGGAGACATGGGCAGTGGTATTGATATAGAACGGGAAGGAGTACTCCACGGGCCCCACAGGCTAATTCCTATCGCTCTTTTTTTTTCGTTACTTTTTTCCCTTCTTTTTTTCTCTCTATATTTTTCAAGGAAAATAAACCGCACGAACAAAATAAAATCTCTTTTTTTTTTTTTAAATCAAGAAAAAGGAGAATAAAAGACAATGGTGAATATCAGATCTCAAGCTTAGGGCCTGAAGCAACGATTGGAGAAACTTTGATGGTGGATTTCTGGGTGTTGAATGTAGATTGCAGCAAAAACTTGATGCAGAAGATACGGAAAGTTGATGAAATTGATTTCTTTGTGGACCTTGACTCCATGGTTGAAGAGAGAAGCGAGTAGAGTGATAAGAAAAATCGTAAAGAGATCGATATTTGCTCTGATACCAAAGTTGATGTAGAACAAGTAACGAGCCTAGACAACCCTCTACCTAAGGGTGAATTGGAAGCCCTATGCCAACTCAAGATATAATATTTGTATTCCTTCAATCGATAATCGAAATAATAGATGAGAGCCCCTACAAATAGGCTTCCACAAAGAGATAACCTCTAACTAAGATAAACATCACCTAAAAATAGTGATAATCAAGCTAAAGTCCAAACAAGATAAACTCTAAAATAACAATATATTGAGATAAATTCTGAATAAACAAATCCAATAAAATTTAGTTGGGCCCACAAATATCACCATCCAACCATACCGACACTGGTTGGGCTATCTTCCGACGCCGGCTCTTGTAGACTCGCAAGAATTGAGCTTGGGCCCTGGTGTCCACGCCAACTCTCCTAAGGTGAGCAAAACTCGACTGCATCGAGTGTGTGGTAATGCTGCTCTGTAAAACTCAAGCAAATCAGAAGCAAGCTGCTGTAAAACATCACTTGTGATCCACGTGGAATCGGATGCAGGTCGTCCACCCCAACAAACTAGGAAACACTGGATGCTGCCATTCCTGGTGGACACAATCTGATCACTAAAATAGCCTCAATATCATCTTATTGTGCTAGTGAAACAGGCAAGGGAGTAGGGTCAGTAAGGGAGAGGTCATCAGGTGGGCGAGGGGTCGGCAAAATGGGATAAACACGGGATTCTGATAAGCACTCAAGTTTGCAACATTAAAAGTGGAGCTAATACCATACTCGGGTGAAAGATCGAGCACATACGCATTTGGGCCAATTCGTTTTAAGACCTTGAAAGGGCTTGCACTACGAGACTGCAGTTTTCGAACAGCGCCGGATGGAAATCATCCGGGGTGAACGCGGATCATGACATAGTCACCTACCTGAAGCTCCGAGAAACATTTACGCGAATCAGCATGCATTTTATATTTGGCAGCACTACCCTGCATTTTATATTTTGCATACAACCATGTCCATTACTTTGGAGAACCCCACTTGTTTCTTTTTGCATGGGCAGAGAAAATTATTAGTCCTCTTCATGAGGCAAAAAAGAACATACGATGGGTTTCATCCATCCAACAATTAGCTTGTCTAGAAGTCAGTTCATCCACCCTAGGACCGAACGTGGTCGTGGCACGGTCGTATACTTACGGCATTATTTCATTTTTTCTTTTTTGAGGGAAACATATTTTGGCACTTCCGGTGGGACTCCCAAGTGACATCCATATGCTTAGAGTACACCGACTTGTTAGCCTTGGGAATTCATCATTACGACTTAAAACCAGCGATTCGGCATTGCAAAGAAGAAATTCGTCGGCGCAAAAATGAGATTG
Organism: Gaultheria prostrata; assembly: GCA_036023075.1. Classification (NCBI taxonomy): domain Eukaryota; kingdom Viridiplantae; phylum Streptophyta; class Magnoliopsida; order Ericales; family Ericaceae; genus Gaultheria; species Gaultheria prostrata. The sequence goes on along the minus strand of JAXBDA010000738.1, from coordinate 67,789 downwards.
ACAACCTTGAAGATAAAATTTATCATCCGTAGAGAGAGAAGTTCACGTCCTCATCATCCCCTTCTGCGGAGGATTTTAGATGGTGGTATGAGAAAAAAAGCTGTTTCAATGTGCAATTCCACAGCCTGAAGTAGATCGCATGGAATAATGGATATAGAGATTCTCCATTTTCTTCTTGAAATAAGCTATCTCACGGATGCACTGTCAAAGGAAATCGCGCGACGTGGAAAATACTTGGTAAAACAGATGGAGCAAAGCACTCATAATTTACTCCACTAAAGATGTATCTGGAAGTTGAGCCCTTTATTTGGGAAGCAGGACACATGCCAACAAGACGAGTAGTCATGGAATTAACCCCTTGCAAAAAACGTGTGAACATGGCTTCATGTATCTTGTAGAGGGCTCAAAACATGGGAAACCTCTTTGTTGAGGCAAAAAAGAAGCCACGGTGGGTTTCAGACATCCATTGTGCACAAATTGCTAGTCTATAAGTCAGTTCATCCACGCTCGGACCAATGGTTCCAGCATGCTCGCGCATCTCTATCTATCAAAGCCAAGGCGTTGTTACAATTTTTGAAGAAACGTTTATAGCTTTCAGAGAAAAAGGTCAATTTAAACCAAAAGAAAATTTGGTCAAAATGCAAGAAGTTGTACACACTTGTACAGATCTTTCATTGAAAATAGCATTTTGGGATGCAATAATGACACAATAATAATTTGATAAGAACTGGTATGTACAATCACCTTCTGCATCGTTGTTTCTGTTTGACGAAAACCTACCAATCCAGCCAGCCGATAATCCAGATCTGCAAACATGCAAACAAAATGTAAGAAAAGTACATAGGGAAGTAGTATTTACAATCTCGGCAAAAAAAGGAACATCAAGTACCTTTACTTTCAGCTAAAACAAGCAACAACATGAGAGATGCCAGCATTAGACTTTGATTAGCTGAGAAAATGTATGAAAGTATTCCACCCCTGCACAATAAAGGGACTCTGAAAAGTTCAAAGCTTACAAGGCTAAAAGGGAAAAAGACAATTTGTATCAAAGATACTTCTTCAAGATGCTACAAATATCTTACATACACCAGTAAGCAGCATGTAAATAAAGTAAAATTTCAACAGTTGACTAGACCACCTAAAAATACTATTACCAATAGGTGACAGCAGGGAAGTGTGTGTCAAGAGAAAGGCATGCCTTTCAAGTCTATCCATTGCCCCAACCAGTGAAGGAAAAAGAGTGATAAATGGACATATGAAGCTAATAAATATATGCCTCCCAGAAATCAATCTTGGTTTATTTTATGGAAATAGAGAACCATCAAAACACGTTATCTCTCTGATCATCATCAGATGCCGTTAGTACTGTTAGTAAAGAGTGAGAATGTTGTAGAACACTTCTTCTGGGAATTTTTAAGAGAATCCTCTATTGGTGGACATCACATGCAAGGAAGATTCTATATGTTTTCTTAGTATCTGGTCCTTATGACTGTTCCTAAAGTGCAGATCTGATTTCCAGTAATTTCTTGAAAGCCTTTCACCTATGAGTATTAACCAAAAATTAAAATTTATAAAGAGTTTTGTGACAATGGTTTGATGTGTTGATCAGTCGAAGGGGCTGTTGGTTCTTTTCGTTATTTCCTTACCCTTTTTTCATATTGCTTTCTTTCTCTCTTTTTTATGAGATTGAATATGCATGGTACCACATTCTCTCCTATGATAGGATTGTGCCTGATCAAAAGTATTAAAAAAATTACAAGAGAAACAATTTAGCCTGCAAAAAAAAAAAGGACAAGGAGAATCTTTTTTTTTTTTTTGGGGGGGGGGGTAAATCAGGACAAAGAGACTCATAAGAGCCAAATAAAAAAACCAATAATCTGGAACCACCTAAGCATGTGGAAAGAACAATTACAAACACAGGAATAGCCGCAAACCTTTCTTTCACCGTATCATCAAAAAAGATGCCTGCGAACTGACAGTCAAGTGAAAGGTATTCTGATAAGTACCCATGAAGATAGTTCATTAAGAAGTTTTCTGCACCTTTCGTCTCAGGACCAACTATTTCATCCAAAGGGTTAACAAAATAATTGGCCTGACCAGTTCCACCGTTTGTGACTACTTCAGTACCATCTTTCATACTTGAAAACATAGCATATAAAATAGCACTAGCCACGAAGTTAATCAAGTTTTCTCTCTGAACAATCTGAAGAAGACGGGCAACTACAAACAGAGAAGTGACTGCAGACATGTATGGGCCCTGAAAAAAGGAAATGAAAATATTAAAAATAACTTCACGTCGAATAAATATTAATGTTTAATTCCATCTGTAAGTTAAGCAATCACTGAGTTTATAAGCTGATGGTCAAACCAAAGGGTAGGAAATTCGTTCTCAATCATACACTGGATTTCCCAGAACCGGCTGTGGAAGTTCACAACACAAGTAGACTGTCATTTGCGTCCCAAAAATTAACTCATACTCATAAGAAACAAGGTATTTTTTGGTGGGAAAAGAGGGGAGCGTAAACCACAACAAGGGAAGATAGAGATATATCGTAAACCTAGGAGAAATAGATGAGCAGGGTTAGATCATTTTTCGTTGCCTTAGCTAAATGCTATTTGAAGTTCACGCTAAAAACAAAAAACGAATACAAAACTAAAATGCCTATTGCACCTCCAGTTAAAAACAGTATCTCAGCAAACAAGCACTAGGAAAGTCATGCCTTTAGACCATGGAAAAAAAGTCGAAACAAATTCGCACAACATTCAATTGGATAGGGATGTACTTTGATACATCTTGTCAGAATGTTAAAAGTACTCGGGTGATTGCACCATCAGAATTTTGCTTATCATATATGTTGGAAATAATTATTGTATATGGAAACATGTATATTGCAATCAGTTAGGAAGATTGTAATCAGTCCAATTAGGTAGGTAGAATAAATAGATTTTATTTTATTTTCTTATGTGCTTTTGTACCTAGTCTATAAATTGTTCCTCATTGTGAGAAGAATAAGCATATCGATCGAATATTTCGACATGGTATCAGAGCAGGTTCCATGACCATGAACCTGATCTTTTCTCTCTCGTTACCTTTTTTTCTTTTCTTCATCGATTAGTCAACCAGACAACTCTCGTCGAACAGACCACCATCATCATCAATCGATTGAACACTGTCAACAATCAACCCTCGTTAGCAGTCGAGCAAAGTCTCACAATCGAACCATTGTATCTCTCTCCCAATCGATAGTCTCAGTTCTTCTCTCTCTCTATCCAACTTTGAAACCTTACCCCTCTACCAGCGACATCAGCCTTAAACGACTTTCACAGACTTCGTTTCTCCACCCTTTTCGACTCAGATCTGAAGAACAGAGGCTACCCACGTTGAACCACGGCCATAGCGACCTCGCTGGACACTCGCCGACGTCCGACGACCCTCGCCTGCGCTTCCTCAGTCTCCGACGAACTCCATCAGTCTTCATCAACCTTGCCAAGATCTCTGGGTTCTCAAATCTATTTTTTTAGACTCTGTTAAACCTCTGGTATATTGTTTTCATAATAGGTGATAAAAACAAAGACAAATCCGAAGCCTCAGAAACCAAGGAAATTGTTAGGATCCTTTTTCGCGTCGTTCTCTCACCACAATTAAATTAAATGGATCCAATTATCTGCCATGGTCATGCGCAGTAACCGTCTTTCTGCGCGCAAGTGGCGAGACTTCATATCACCGAGGCTTCATCTACTGATCCTACTTGGATCCAACATGATTCATTAATCATGACCTTACTTTAGAATAGTCTTGAACCTGATATTTTCAACAACGTTGCATACCTTGATACGTCCAAAGAAGTCTGGGATACTCTACACGAGTTATACTCATCCGATCAAAATCTCTCTTGTATTTATCAGATTTATCAGAATATTATCTCTTTCCAACAAGGAGATCGATCGATTGATGAATATTTCTCCACCCTAAAGGATATGTGGGATGAGTTAAATGTCTACCAACCTCTCACCTCAAATTTAAAAGTTCAGCAAAAATACAGAGAAGAATTTCGTGTTACCAAATTTTTTTCTGGATTGAATTCAGAACTTGCCTCTCTTAGTCCCCAGATTCTTTCTGGCAAAGAAATTCCCACCATTGGTGAGGCCTTTGCTCGTGTTCGACAAGCTGCTCCTTGCTCTCTTGTTTAGAGCATCAGACTCCATCTGCCCTAGCTGCTCCCACTACATACCCTGGTTCATCTTCTAGCTCAACCACCCGGTTTTGAGTCCAAGGGGGAGTTTGTGTGTCATCTCCATAAATCTTTATATGGACTCAAACAATCTCCCCGGGCTTGGTTCGATAAGTTCAGTAGTACCGTCGGGTCTCATGGTATGACTCGAAGTCAAGCTGATCACTCCGTATTCTTTAAAAAGACCACCCGTGGTATTGTGATTCTCGTTGTTTATGTGGATGATATTGTCATCACCGGGAGCAATAGTGTTGGGATTCAAGTATTGATTCGTCATCTTTGTTCCAGTTTTCTCACCAAGGATCTAGGCAAGCTTCGGCATTTTCTTGGCATTGAGGTTGCTCGTTCCAAAGCGGGCATTAGTCTGTCACAAAGAAAATACACTCTCGATCTCTTGAAGGATACAAGTTATCTTGGTTCTAAACCTGTAGCTACTCCCATGGAGACTAGTCTTAAACTAATGCCTGAAGATGGTGAGTTGGTTGATGATCCTGAGATGTATCAGAGACTTGTATTACTCGACCCGATATCTCCTATGCAGTCAGTATTGTCAGTCAGTTTATGACTTGTCCTCGAGTTCCTCATATGGAAGCAGTTGTTTGTATCTTAAAGTATCTCAAAAATACACCTGGATGTGGACTTCTCTACAAATTATCTGGACATCTTCGTATCGAAGGATATACATACGCTGACTGGGCAGGTTCTCCGGCTGGTCGTCGTTCTAACACTGGTTATTGCGCCTTTATAGGTGGCAATCTTGTGACATGGAAAAGTAAGTAACAGTCAGTTGTAGCATGTTCTAGTGTTGAAGCAGAATATAGAGCAATGGCTCATACCACTTAGAATTTCACGCTCTTCCTTTCGGGAAGGGAGGATTAGCGAAATCCTATTGATTGCAGTTTTCTCCAAACCTTCGGGAATAGCATGAAAAAAAAAACCTCGAATACCACTTGTGAGTTAACATGGTTGCGTACACCTCTACAAGAGTTTGGGATTCCAGTGCATGGTCCCACTCCTCTATATTGTGATAATCAGGTTGCTATCCATATTGCTAATAATCTAGTATTCCATGAGAGGACCAAACACATTGAAGTTGATTGTCATTTCATTCGGTCAAAAGTGGAATCTAAAGAGATCAACACGCCCTTTGTTCCTTCTGGCTCTCAACTTGCTGATATTTTCACGAAGGCTCGCCCCAAGACTTCCATTGACTCTATCTATTGCCAGCTTGGAGTATACGATCTATACACTCCAGCTTTAGGGGGAGTGTTGGAAATAATTATTGTATATGGAAGCATGTATATTGTAATCAATTACGAAGATTGTAATCAGTCCAATTATGTGGGTAGAATAATTAGATTTTATTTTCTTCCCTTATTTGCGTTTGTACCTAGTCTATAAATTGTTCCTCATTGTGAGAAGAATAAACATATCTATCGAATATTTCAACAATATAGTTGATCTTAAAGAACCAAAACATAAACAGTAATAACACTATTAAAGCTTTAATTATCATGCATATATATTGCAAATGATACAACAGATGTGGGGCTGCTTCCGGGGACATAATTTTTGACACAAAATGTACAACACCTTGTGTGGGAGCCATTTTGGAGTCTCAACGCAAATGACTGGAGCCATTCAATTTGTTTAAACCATGTTTTTTAAAAAATTGTAAAAAATCAACTCATTACAATATCGGCTTGATCGAAATTTGATAGATTAAAAACTGAAAGAATTGATCAAGCCCTTACCGATATCTGAATGAGTTGATATTTCACGGAAACTCCTAAAAACATATTTTAAGCAAATTGAACGATTCTAATTATTAACGTGGGGCTCTTTTTTTTTTTTTGGGGGGGGGGTGGTGGTCAAAACTTGTGTCCCAGAACTGCCCCCATTTTTGTGTCAAAACTCTTAAAAACTTGGTCGGTTCTAGGGACACATAAAAAAACACATGTTTCGGAGCCCCACGCTAATAACCCGAGCCGCTCAACTTGTTTAAAATATGTTTATAAGATTATCCATAAAAAATTAACTCATTTGAATGTCGGTAAGTGCTCGATCCAAACAATTCTGAGAACACTAGTTCCTGTCAAGTTTTTAAAAAACTGCTTAGATCAAGCACTTATCAATATTCGATTGAGCTGAATTTTCCCAAAGGATTTCCTATTTTGTCCATTTAAACAAAGTGAACGGTTTGGATCATCACAATATAACCCGGAACAAAAGTGTGTGTCTCTTTATCTGTTTCAAAAGTGTCTCTTTATCTGTTTTTTGTTGTGTCCCCGGAACCGGCCCCATATATATGTGACATCCCGACTTTTTCCTTTTAAAATAAAATAAAATTTTGTTTATAAATAATTAATTCTTCCATTTTCTATTTTCAAACTTCTTTTTAATAAAAAAAATACAAATATTGTGTAATACATTTATTTTTGGAGTTTTTCTAAAATCGAATGACCTATTTTGTTTTCGTTAATAATGTTATCCTAATTTCAATGGGTATTTGTGGGTAATAGGTTATATTTATTGATTGCCTATCGTTTTAACGCGGGTTCGAGGTTGGGATAAATTATAAATTGCTCTAATAAATAATTTATCATGTGAGATATTTTCGGGCTGATTGTGCAATTGGAGGAAATAGGATAGTGAGAATTGTACGTGGGTTAGTTATATGGGATAAGTAAGAGGTAGGGTTTACTCCGTTTATCACGTTAAGAGGAAGTGTTGCTGTTAAGTGAGGGAGAGGGGCGGCCATAGATATCAGAGAGAGAGAGAGAGAGTAGCCGGACTTGCGGCAGAGGATTTCAGAGCAGTGGGTTTTCGGGTTAGTTCAATTCTTTCCACTTTGTTTACTCCTTGTCTTCTTGTTGGGTATTTATTTTATAGGTCATATATACATATAGTTAGTGTTTAGATTTGTCAGCAAGTGGTGTCGTGGTGTTCATGTGAAGGGTGTGGTGACATTTGAATATCTTAATCAAGTTCATGTGTAAACTTTACCCTATACGGTCCATGGAGTTTAGTTAGTGGACAGTATCTAGGTATTAGATTATTACTAGTATACTTTACGCAATAGATTGTTATCATACAATATAGCTTTTCATGTGGTTACTTATAGTTGTGTACCTTTTACTTGTTATTCAGACTAGCGCAAAGTATTCGAGTATTGCATTTTGCGGTATCGTTCTGATCGAGGTGAGTAGTTGCATGTGATCCTTTCTTTTGGAATCCTCATGAGCCTATCGTTTCTTGACATATTCTTTAATTCGTTGAGATGGATAATTGTATTCTTATTCATTGTCCATTTATTGACAATTGACGTACCCTTCGGCATACAAGGTTTATTGATTATATTTCTGATTGATCGATTGCTCTTAATCCATTTATTGTCTAATCGTTGAATTCGTTATATTGTTGAGATTCTGCAGCGGCACGGGGAATATCCCTGCAGGTGACTCCGTTTGCCGTTGTTCTTATGTGATTGGGACTATGTACTATATTCGTGAAAGTCCAAGGGAAAGTCCCAGGCGCCATCCTGCGGTGACTTTGGCCACTAGGGAAAAGACTTGTGAAATACCCTGTGACTCTAGTGCTCCACGGATAGGGAAAAGACTTGTGAAATACCCTGTGACCCTATTCCGGATCGGCTTAGGGAAAAGACCCAGGCGCCATCTTGAGGTGACTCTAAGTACGGTATTGGATCCAACGGGCTAAGCCCAGAGAAAATATTTGGCATATTGGCATTGGTTATTATTATTATGGTTCCCTTGGTTCCCACATAATTTGGTTGAGACTCCTGTTTATTGTTGTTCGTCATTCTGGTATTCTCGGACAGGCTGATTGGTATTAATGCACATTTTTGTGAACCGATTATTGTTTCCACTATTCGTTTATCAGGTATTCATTTCATTGATACTACTTGTTGAGCCACCGACCTTTGTTATTTGAAACCATTTCTTTGGAGCTTTTGCTTATCGATTGTTTATACGTATGCCACATTATATTCTCAACCCATAGCATGTTAAACTACTCACTGAGCTTTCAGCTGACGGTTTATTCCATTTTTTTTTCCAGGTTAGTTCATGGAGCGTCATATTGGACTCTGAGACAGTGTCGGGACCCACCGTTTGGACCTCTAGGGCATTTGCATTTTTATTTCCTTTTAGTCATGTTAAACAGCTTCCGCATTTTTGTTTATTTAGTATTTTGTTGATAAATTTAGAGTATGGAGAATTTGGGATATTGTTCGCTTGCTACAAAAATTTATTGGTTTGGTTTATGTATTTTGGCTTAAATAAAATATGCAGTTCTTTTTATTTGTTTTGAGTTGTTAAAATATTTTTATTTAGGCTTCGTGTTCTAGGAATTGTCTCCTGGTTCACGGCCGGTCACGCTTTCGGATTTGGGGCATCACAAGTGTACTTCTTTGCCTTAGTTATCAATGAATTGACCAGACATATTTAGGAGGATAACCCACAGTGTATGTTGTTTGCAAATACTATTGTCCTAGTAGATGAAATTGCTAGAGGTGTTAATACTAAATTAGAAATTTGGAGAGAATGCATTAGGGTTGAAAGGCTTTAGGATAAGTAGGAGTAAAACTGAGTGTAAATTTAGCGGTAACAAAAGTGATGATGTACAACGAATGAGGATTCAAGATTAGGAGATACCTAAAAGTGATCATTTTAGGTATTTAGGTTCAAAGACAGAGAGATTACAGATGATGCGACTCATATGATCTAAATTGGGTGGCTCAAGTGGAGAAGCGCTACTGATGTACTATGTGACAAGAGGATACCCAAAAAGTTTAAAAGAAAATTCTCTAGAACTGCCATAAGGTCAGCGATGCTTTACGGGACAAAATGATGGCCTACCAAGAAACAAGTGAGCAACACGAGTGTTGCTGAAATGAGAATGCTGAGATGGATGTGTGGTAAGACTATAAGTGACAAGATTAGAAATGAAACGATTCGGGAGATGGTAGGTTTTGTACCATTACAGGAGAGGTTGAGAGAAAATAGACTAAGGTGGTTTGGACATATCTACCATAGACTTGTAGATACAGTAGTAAAGAGAGTTGATAGGATTGTTTTGGGTAGCAACGCTACGGGGAGGGGAAGACCCAAATTGACATTGGATGTTGTAGTGTGCAAAGATATGAGTCTACTGAGCTTAAGTGAACAAGAAGCCCTTGACAGAGCTCAATAGAAAAAAGAATTCATGTAGCCGACCCCAATTAATTGGGACACAAGGCTTGCTTCGGTTTGGTTCGGCTCGGTTTGCAAAACTTTGATCTTCAAAATCTGAACCAAGGAATTGATATGCATTTGTTCACAACCAAAGCCTTTTCCCCTTTTTTCCACCCCTAAACCAATCATTTTGTGTTCCATTATACACCTAGAATACAAATAAATATGCTTTCCTGCATCAAACAGAAAATTTATTTTCCGCTCATGGTCCAGATTCCAGAGACTGCTAAAATTTCTTTTGCCCTGTCTCAATAGTCAGTAGACTTGGTCCATACACAATATGTACTAGATTCAATAAGTAGACCTTTATGTAGCAGTATATCGTGATACGCGACCGGTTTTTAAATAATCAAAGGTATATGGATGCATGAAGGGTGTAACAACTCCTACATATCAACAAAGAAACAAACATCCTTCACAACGTCAAGTCTCTGGAAGTTTTTATCCTCCTCAAACCCACATGAAAGAAGCCCCAATCCCATGACACAAATGTTATTCTGTAAGAGCTTAAGGTGGTATAATACTAAGTAGAGATTGAAGAAGAAAAATATCATAAAATTGCCAAAGCAAAGTCACAGATATTGCTGTGTAGACTGATGAAACAATGTTACCGATATTTTATCAAATGAGGCAGACTCTAAATTTCACTCTTTCAGAAAAAGTCATCTCATTGGTTGGAACTTAATGGAAAGCATACTATATAGCTCGAGGAATTCCAAGTACCATACCTTCACGGAGTTACTTATTTCCTCAGGGAAAACTGTTTCAGACAAGTCATCTAGTGGGCCACACTCATTCGTGTCATTACAGCTATCGTCTTCACATTCAGAATTATGGATTGCTGTGACTTTTTCCGTATGTTCTCCTTTGCAATACACCAAATCTCCAAGCACAACTTGGTCAATTCCTGCAAGAATGCCAACAAAACAAAATAGAAAAGCATAGTCAATTGCAAATAGGCAAACAAGGACTGACAATGACAACTGTTACATAACTGCATATGCATGAAATATTCCTTCAATTACTAAGGAAGAAACAGTATAGCCCAAATACCATATTTTTGCACTCTTGTACTTGCTGCATGGTTCCATAAGTAGCTTTGGTAGCTATGCACATACCTGCAGAACAGAAAATGACAGTTTTGTTTAATTAGGAGAGGACAATTAAGGGATGAAACCAAATTTAGTTTTTGGTACCCACCCCATTATTTTCCTTTTTCTTGGTATATCTCTCCATATATCCATGATCCAATCAAATAATCAGTATCGTAATTAAGTTCATTTTCTACCCTTCGCTTTTTATCAGTGTTCTATGTAATACCCCAACCCTTAACTATGTTTGTAAGTTGATTACGTGTCGAGTCCTAGTTAATTATGTGGGTTAATAGTTTAATTAGCCTAATTAATTTACTGTGCTTGGTTGCATATGTGTGCCAATATGTGATTGGTTAACTTGAGGTGGAGTATGAGAGATGCGGTAATGCACACACGTGGAATCATTTTCCCGTAGCCTAATAAAACAAGTAGGGGGTTTAACGTTATTCTCTTTAGCTCTATCACTTCCACCATTTGAACCCAAAGAGAGCGAGAGAGAGAGAGAGAAACGGCAGAAGAAGAAGAAGAAGAAAAGGGAAAATCAACGAGGGAGTTGGGTTGGCTTGATTAAAGACTTGATTGAGTAAGTTAATGTTTTAATTATTGAATTTCATGTTCCATGTAGCTTGATTTCACTCTAAAGCATAGAAACCCATGAGTGAGGGTTTGGGAAGAGTAGTGTCTTGAATCCTCTGAATTTATGGGTCTAAACTTGTTCCGGTACATAGATTGATTGTATTAGGACTAGTTTATGGGATAAATGTATTCGGGTAAGAATCCAGTGTTTTAGATGGGTTTGATGTATTTTCATGGGGGTTGAAGTTGGGAATCGAACAGGAGCATGAACTGAATTTTCATAATTTTACCAAGTGGTACCGGTAGGGGGTTTTGGCCCTACCGGTAGTGACTGGTCATTGGGTCTGGGTACCGGTAGGAGGGTTTTGGCCCTACCGGTAGTAGCTGCGCAATTTTTAGGTTCTAACTCACACTTCACGGTTGACTTCACACACTTCCAGGACTTCATGGTAGGCATGTTTATTCTCATTTGGCATCTCTTAACTGTATTTCCATCCTTGATTTGTTATAGGAGGTCCGAGTGATTTCGTGGATTGAGGTGAGTTACTCAATACCTAAATTGCATGGTTTTACAAGTGTTTTATACTCCGATATAAATGATGCGCTTTATTTGCGTGTCTTATTCAATGATATGACTCCATGGATATTAAATGAAAGGTGGACACATTTTTGATATCTATTAATGACATCCCTTACCTCCCAGCTTGCTAGGGGACAGTGCTAAAAGGCTAGCAAGATGTGTTTGTGATGTGTTGTGGGATAATGCGTCAGACGTCTAGCTTATCCACACCAGGGACGCCTGGTGATACGATGTGATTCAGACAGGGATGTGCATTATAAATCAGTTTTTGTGAATTATGAATCCTTTTCGGAATATGAAAAGCCTGAGTTAATCTCTTTTAAAATGTATTTTGAGAACATCCATGGAAAGCATGCAACTTATGTATTGGTCATTCATACAAGCTTCGGCTTATGAAAATATTCCACTTTTCAGCTTGTGAAGAATAGGGCGATGTGTTACCTTTCCTGTGGACTCAAAGCTCTTTTGAGGATTTATTTACTTGTCGGTTATAGGAAGATGGTATTCAAGCTACTTTCTGACGTTCTTGTAATTGATAGTAATGTTTATCATATGTTACTTACGCACAGCTCTAAGGTGTATTATAAAGGGTTACATTTCCTTGCAAATGTGAGGGGATGATATGTCATACAATATTAAACAGGCTTCCGTTGATTATGCACTCTGGCCCCTCTTAATTATATGATTATAAGGTGTTATATTATGAAATGGCCTTGGTGATAATTTCACCGGCGCTCTGTTGTGACCGGGACCTACAGGGGCGGGTCAGGGGCGTAACATTCTAAAAGTCGGGTAGACAGCGACTATTCAGCTATGCGGCTGGGCGGGATTAGGTGGCGAGGCGGGATTAACTGGAGAATTAGGCGGCTAGGCGGGATTAATTGCGGGTTAATACGTAAGTTTGCAAATCGAATTGGTTAAATAATGTGGTAATACTATAAAGGTTTTAGTGTAGTTTTAATATAATAGATACATCTACATTATACAATGTAAACTATATAAATCCAAAACCAAAATGACATAAATAGAATATATACATCTACACTATACAACATAAACTCAAATCATGCATATCTAGGCTCTATGTCCTCTGTTAGGATATTTTTAATGTTTTAATTTGCTTACATTGTTTGACTTTCTCAAAACGTGGGGGGGGGGGGGGGGGGGATATTTTTAAAAAACTAAAATAAAAAAAGGAAAACCAACTAATCTCTTAGGCGCTAGGTGGTGCCCGGCCGCCCGACTAGCGCTTAGTGACTTTTAGAACATTGCTTTTTATCGGGGGTAGCAAAAAAAGGAAAACTAACTAATCTCTTACGCGCTAAGTGGTGCCCGGCCCCCAGACTAGCGCCTAGCGACTTTTAGAACATTGCTTTTTATTGGGGGTATTTGGGGCTTTGCTGGAGCGTACATGATGTAGCAGAATAATTGCCCCCAAATAAAATTAAACCTAAACCTAATACACAAATTACGTATCAATTGCATTGTTTTGGTATCAAAAACCTAGGCTCCAATCTTAATTCTTTTGATTTGATTCACTTGTGTGACATATCATCGCACCATAATCGACCAAGTTCAATATGTGGAAATGATCGTAATCTGAATCGACTATGCTTCTAGACAAATTGACTATGCTTCACGATTGATAGTCGAGGGGTTGCTGCCGAACTCGAGGACAAGTATCTTTTAAAGGTGGGGTCCCAATTGAGGAGAATAATCATCCTTGAAGACAAATTAAGCTATGGCTAACCTGCGTATTTGTGGGTATTGTCATATTAGTTTTACTCTACAAGTAACCCATGTGAACTAGGTGAAGTTAGTCTTTGATTGAAGAACATAGAATTGAATTAGTGCAAGTGCTCTTGTTTTTTTCCTCTAAACCTAGAGTTGACCCTAGTTTGAGGTTTTTTTTGTCTCTCTTGATTTTATACTCCCAAATACTTGGGCGGGGGCAGGGGGGGGCAATCAAATCAAAAGGCATTTCAATTCAAGGAAATTATCCTACATGGTTCCAACTACAAGAGGATAAACATGAGGAAAAAAGGTTACTGTGGGGCAAATTGAAACTGCCAAAATTCAAAGCCAAATAACATTTTACAAACGGAAGCAACTCTTGATCTTCAGTGAGTATACAAAATAGTGTAGGAACTTTGCGAACTAGTTGATTGACAGGAAATGATGTCAAACTGTAGTTAACATAAAGTTCCAGAATAAGTGAAAATTAAGCTGAAGTGGGGGCGACAGATACGAGACATCGTTGAGGGTGTAAAGTGTGAACAGTGGAGAACAATGGCCAATATATTAAACTGAAACTAATTATAAATGGCCAAAGATTATGTTACTGACTCTCAAAAGGTGACATTAAGACTTTATAAACATTCCGGACACACATGCTCGCACATGGATCAAGTATGGAGGTTCTCTTAGGGTGACAAATGACCTATTAATTGTTTACCAGAGCTAGTAAAAGGTCAGTTGGAATACTAAACAGGCTAGAAGACATGCACATCCGAAAATTTGATCTGGACTATTCAAAGAATTCTTGAACACTGGCCACTTCAAGTTGGTAACAAATAACAATACCAGAAGAAAAGCTTGTAGACACAAATTTGACCTTATTATTATTCCTACTGTGCTTGCTTGTACATAGGGATTTTTTTGGAAACAAAATCATGTGTTAAGTGGTTATCAAATCTGCATAATCGACCGTTTAAGGGCGGAAGCCATTGTGATTTTTCAATTCTGGAAACTTAGTAAGACCAATAAAGATCCCACATTGGTGAGCTGATCACTTACATCATTCTAAGAGTCCTTGGTATAGCCTTTAGAGCTTGTAAGTAGTTTCCGGGACATTTCTTCATACACTGCAGCTGATGAGGATTGATAACTAAATATCAGTCGCGTAACCCATAACAATGCCTCAAACATAAGGAGAATTAAAGAGGAAATGTAAGTACTTAAATGCAGAAGAAAGCTAACCATAAGCACCAAGTATTGAAAGGGACAAGCAGGCACAAAACTGTTAAAAGCTTTACTAGTTCAATAAGTATACGTTCATCCTGCAAGGTAATGAGTTCTACTTCGCATTTGAAAGTAGTGTTGCTTTGTATAACTCCTGATATGGTCACAGTAATTTCCCAAAAGCAAGAAGAAAAAAAAGGTGATTTGATCATCGTTATGGAACAAATTGGGGTGGACTGAAATAAATTGCAGAAGATGTAATACAAGCTTCACTGTAGTCAACATGACATTTGGCTTTTTCCAAAGGAGCTTGAGAGATTGCCTGGATACAAGCATCACTTACTACATGTCATCTGTGACAATGTAACGAAAATAGATGGGAAGAATGGTCCCCATGAGCTTAGGTGCAACTTCGGCAGATCTCGTATTTGATTATGGAGTTTGGGGTTCAAAGAGGAGGGAAAAATTGCATGTAATAGGATCCACTTACATGATTAGTAGCTAGAATTCCAGAAAATCAAGCTGCTGGGATTTTGGAGCAGCAATTTGCTCAAAAGTGAAGGCCTATTAGGTAGGATTAGGGATAAAATTACACGACAATTATGAGTCTGGTCGCAAAATGAAACAATATGCGCCCCAAAGGTTGTTATTAAGCACTTTGAGTTTGAACTTTTTACATGGATAACTTACGGTCCCTTGTCACCAAAACTTTTCTAGACAAGAAGTCTAAGATTATAAATCAAATTACTAGAACTTCTCATCGTATTTGTTCGTTGATAAATGGACCTCTAACCGACCTCGGCATTCCTAACTCGACGAGGATTACGAGAGGACCGGGTCGGTTGCCCTTGGAACAATCTTGTTGGCCCACCCAAACGACCTCCAGCTTGCCCACATTCGCTTGAGCACTACCTCATTAGCACCAACCACTTAGGAGGCATTTGGCCTAAGTAGTAAACTAAACTTTTCTGTACGGCACCCAGGCTTGTAGCACGGCGTAACAACTCGACCCACAATCATTAGACTTGTGACTTGGAGGCTGACTTAGGGGATCTATAGGGCACCTCGGTACATCAGCCGCCTCAGGGCACGTGAGTGATCACAACCTCAAAAAGAGAAAACACAAAACGATACCCATATCTCATTATCATACCAAAGTTGTAGCTTCTTTGAAGCTCGCCTAATAGAGCACACGAGCATGGAAACTGACCCTCTGCAACCTTGATACCCGGAGATTTTATAAAAGTGCAGTTGGTTGGTACGTGAGACATCTTTGGGTAGTCGAACCAAGGGGAACAAGGAGCATGGAAAATGCCCAAGACACCGCAGTACGGATAGAACAGGTTTACAACATAATATGTATAAATTAGTGTTATTCAAATGATTCTTGTATCCACAAGAAATCAAAAATTAACTGAAACTAACATCACAAAACAAAAAACCACAAGCCACCAGACCAAATATCAAAACAATGCCAACAAAAGCAAAACCAACAAGCATCCAAATTTCCGAAGTATTACCAAGTGTTAATACAATCCATGCAAAACAATAGGCATTGGTTCTAATATCCACCAACCAACATTCATCGAAGCAACAAGAATCAATGCATAAGCATCCCACTTCAAAGGGACCCAACTTCTAAAACATGTCCCGTTAAATACATATTTATTTTCAGCAAAGAATAATCACTGGTCCCCATTGATTCAACAATTGGATAACTGAAGTAATCATCTTATTAATATATATTCTTATTGATATAGGGTTTATCTTTCTAAACATAGGTCTTCTTTTGGGAGCAGTATGGGCTAATGAAACATGGGGATCGTATTGGAATTGGGACCCAAGGGAAAGTTGGGCATTTAACATGCTTACATTAGGATAAGTATCCCACACAAGTCTTAATATGTTTCCAACCAAAAAAAGAACTAACGAAATCACATGGACATGCCACGTGGCATGTCTGGCATGCCCAACACATCTTAAGGAGCCACCAACATGCATACAGCAACCAGTTAGGCTTGTCGTGCTCCACAACCCAACGCTATCCAATAGGATGATGCAATCAAAATATCGAAAGGGAATCAGAATTCAAAAGCGAGAAAAAAATCCCATTGAAGGGGATGAACTCCTAAGGGTAAAGAGAGAAACTAAGTCTCAATCGATATATGTCAATATTCTTAACAATCAAAAGCTACCAAATGAAAGACCAACTCACCTATTTATAGACGCAAGACCCTTATAGAACTAAAGAACCAAAAATGAAACAAAAACCCTATTCTACCGCATCATAGGACCTCTCTCTCTCTGTGACAAAGGCATAACTGCAATACATGTAGATGTATACGTTTTCCTATTTATGAATGTACATGCATATGTCATCACTACATTAGTAAGCTTATGAATAAATTAGAATTTACAGGAACTTCGCACTTTATTCTTTCAAGCAACAAAGACCATCATAACAGCACGGGAAAAAACAGAAAGCATGTGATGGGATGTTGAGGGTTCAGAACTTACTATGGCTCTTTCAGCCACCAGATGACGAGGCAACTGCTTCAAGGTCCCATCAATATCACTACTCTCTTTATAATATTCACGTACCTTCTTTATTGGATCCTTCTGTATTCAAATATGTAAGTTAAGAAAACGAAAGTCTGTCATTTCTTTAGAAGGATTTACATAAAAACATCATCATCTCCACTGCGCATAGAAACAATAAAAGGATATCCCCTTCTCTTGGATCAAGAAGCATGTCCACTGCATTTCTCCACTCTCCTCTCAGTAATGTAGCTCCAATAAGGTGAGTTGGCACTGAACCACTTCCAAAACGCTTGAATACGGCATAAACTCAACCAGTTAATTTCCAAAATACAGAAAACAACTATCAAAACCGCAGAAATATTTTCACAACTCAGAAATCAAAAACTGCACATTATTGCCAAACAATAGTTTAAATATATATACATACATACACACACACACACACACACACACACACCACGGATCCAGTCCACACCCTTAAAATGCGGACTCCATCCACACCTTCACTTTCCCGATCAAATTTTCATGATCCGAACCGTTCAATGTGTTTAAAAGGTGTTTTTAAGGGTCCACAAGAGAAATCATCAAAAAAATGATCGGGAAAGGCTTGATCCGAGAAGTTTTTCATAAAAACTACATATATACATTTTTATAAAAACTAATCGGATCAAGCCCTTCTCGCCTCCCGGTCTTTTTTTCGGTGATTTCTCTCGTGGACCCTTAAAAACATGTTTTAAACACACTGAACGGTTCGGATCATCAGAATTCGATCGGGAAATAGGAGGTCTGCACCTAAGCAATGTGAGGGATCCCTTATTAGATCCTTGGTGTATATTTATATATTTATACACACTAGTGCATGCCCGTGCTTGAAGGCACGGCTCAACAATTAACACATCCAAATCAATATTGGGCTCTCGCGTAATATGTCAAGTCCCTGTCCCGCGATTCCAACTATGCCCAAAAAAAAAAAAAAAAAACCAACCATATTGATTTACCTGGTTAACTTGAATAAGCAAATAAAGAACAAACAATTTACTAATTCTTAACTTTTGCATGCACAAAATCAAACACATAAAACTTCATAAAATTTAGAGTAATCAGGAATCATTTCCTTGACAAACTAAAATGAATAAACAATTTACTAGTTTAGTAATTGGGGCCACACACTTCGAGCGCAACTAAAATGAACTATCCTCCCCTACTATTGACCATCCCTCAAATTAACACTACTCCTTCGAGAAGTCATTTTTCCAAATAAGGTGCAAAGATTGTCCATTTAGTCGAATTCAATATGGAGTTACAGAAAAATACATCAATTTATAACCACCAATAAAACCATAGCTGTCTATATCTATAAGTACATTTAAAATTTTACTCATGGACTAAATAATACTAACAATAAACTAAAAAATAGGAATGTATGATCAAACTGGATTTCCAATTGAAATTTATTTCATTACATTGACAACCATTGACCAACCAGTACTCTTATCGAACCTAATCAATACATAATATTCGGATTCCAATTACTCGATGTGGCCATGGCAGATAGAGTGATGGCAATCGTCTTTGAAATTAGAGAAGGAGATAGATGTTATTTTTTTGTTTTTTTTTTTTTTGAGAGAGAGAGAGAGAATACGTTCAAAATTTGAAAGGAAACGGAAACCCAATGAGATCATGGGAATCCTGGAGAGAGAGGAGGTTGCGTGATTGGTGGTGTTCCTTATCAATGCATGAGTTTTTTTTAGTAGCTAGATGTGGGCCATTAGATGAATTCACCCAAAACATGAGTGGCCTAGAGTATCAAACCTAATTAATACATAATATTCGGACTCCAGTTTCTCGATGTGGCCATGGTAGATAGAGTGATGGCAATCGTCTTTGAAATTAGAGAGGGAGAAAGATATTTTTTTATTTTTTTTTTAGAGAGAGAGAGAGAATACGTTCAAAATTTGAAAGGAAACGGAAACCCAATGAGATCATGGGAACCCTGGAGAGAGAGAGGAGATTGCGTGATTGGTGGTGTTCCTTATCAATGCATGAGTTCTTTTCAATAGCTAGATGTGGGCCATTAGATGAATTCACCCAAAACATGAGTGGCCTTCAGTGTTCTAAAAGAAGGATTGGAAGGCCGAGTGTTTGCCGCCTAGGCGCTAGAAGGCCCCTTGCCGACTAACCCGACTAGACTGACTAGCCCGACTAGGCGCCGAGAACTCGGCCCTGGAAGCTAGAAGGTGTCTGGCCGCTCTGGGAGCGCCTAGCGAGTTTTAGAACCTTGGTGGCCTAGATTTATGCTCATCCGATATCAACCCAGACCGTGAGATATTGAAATAGAGGGTTGAGATTTATAGATCGATGTATAAGATTCAAAAACTGAGCTCTATATATATGCGCGCGCGCACACACATACATACATACAGACGCATTCCCCAATTGAGATGACCGGCAATCCTCCTTTCTCCATGGAAGAAGCTTTCTTGCTAGTCGAAGGGGATTCTGTCAGCTCTAATAAATAGATATTAATAACTAGGATTGAGTTTGACTAGTGTTTTCATACCAACACACCTTTGAACCCAAAAGAACCTTGCAAACATATCATACCACATAGAAAATCTGCAAGATAATCCATTAGTTTTAGTAGATCATCCATTAGTTTTAGTATGTTAGAACATCTTAAGGATTCCATTTCAATTCATTCGGACAAAGTACTTCAACACACTGACAAGCTAGAGAGACAGAGAAGGGGGTGGGAGATTTAAGAAAAAGAGAAGAAGCAGTGAGGATCAAGAAAGTACTTGTAAACCAAAGTAGTTAATAAATCCATGCTTTCCTAAGGCATCTGCAGATGCTTTAATGGTATCTGCAGAATCTGCAACAATACTCCTGCAAATTCGAGCACATACAATCAGTATATGCCACGAGATACAAAACAATGAAGAAAAGAGAATTTTGCAGTTAGTGAAATAGTGGGGTTTTCAACAGACTGAAATGTGCGTGCATACCTTAATGTAACAGTGAATCTGTTCCCATACAGCTGCCCGAGAAGAAGTCCTTCTTTGACATGGCTGGAAATCAATTAGGTCGTAACATCCGCAACCATCAAGAATCCACAATGCATGTAAACTAAGAATTGAAACCTTTTAATGCTTACCAAAAGTCACCAACTTTGATACCAAACAACCTATCATTAAGAGCAGCTAATTTACTTGCACGCTGCTTGAAAACAGTTACCTGTCACATTGAGCACAGAACAAATGCAACCACAGTCAATATGGAAAACACTAAATTCACATCAAGTCAACAAAGTAGCCTAGTTACATTCTCACCTTCTTCATGTAACTGACTGAAGACAAAGAAATAAAAGAAAACGAAGAAAGAGGAAGTCTAATATAGCTAGCAAGCAACCATCAGACCACTTCCCAGCAATCTAACTAATTTAAAAAATTTGACGACCAATTGTTACAACTCACAAGCAACTACCTAAAGCTGAAAATTCCACATTTGGGCTACCATTTCAGATATCTTTCGCTCATACCTATGCTACAGAATACATCCATTTACAAAAATCTCTGAGATTTCAAAGGAAAGAGAAGAAAACGAACATTCAACCAAACGAACGACTACTATCATATTACTGCATTGCAAAGGTTAGAGATTACAAGACTAATCAAGGGGTTATATAGGCTAAGCCTAAAAACCCTACCAAAACCCTAATCACATAAAAAGACAAAATTACCCCGAACATAAAAGATAAATGACAATTTAACGGAAACCCTAACAATGAAACCCTAAATAATAATTCCAAAAATTACTACTTTCCTAACAAATATATATTCCTAAATTATACTTCACACCCCCCTCAAACTCATGATGGGAAGCATCGTGAGTTTGCCAAGGAGGTAACTGCAAAGAAACTACTGCAAATCCACTGTTGTGCTGAACCATTGTCAATACCGATGCCGATGCCGATGCCAATGCCAATACTAATGCCACTTCTAATAAACTACTGCAAATCATACTACTGATCAACTACTGCGAATCAACTCATGCAAATCTACTACTGCGAAGGTGTTGAACAAGCAAAGCGGTGCAAAATAGAACATGTGAGTAGGAAGAAGAACCGATGCCGAAGGATTCAGATTCAGATTTCCGGAGTTTGAAACAGATGCCAAGTGCGATGGGAAGAGACCCAGTGAGTTTCGGATGTAAACAGAGGTGGGAAAGTGCAAGAAAAAGGCTGCCGGAGTGCGGAAAGGTACAAATAGAGGGTTCAGATCCAGAAACAGGGCCAAAACAGCCAAAAATGGCCCAAAAGAGAGTCATCGGAGGCTGCCGGAGCTCCGGCGAGGGTCGCCGGAGGCTGCTGCTTGTGCGAGAGAGGGAGGAGATGCTGCTGTGTTGCTTGCTACTGCTATTGCTACTGCTGGATGCTGATGTTACAGAGAGGAAGAGATGTTGTTGCTGCTGCCGTGCTTTTGCTGCAATGAAAGGAAAGGGAGAGATGCAAACAAAACCAGAGAAACCCAGAGATCGACTGAGGTAGGTTAGACTACCCAATTCCTGCTCTGATACCATGTGAGATTTCAAAGGAAAGAGAAGAAAACGAACATTCTACCAAACGAACGACTACTATCATATTATTGCATTGCAAAGGTTAGAGATTACAAGACTAATCAAGGGGTTATATAGGCTAAGCCTAAAAACCCTAGCAAAACCCTAATCACATAAAAAGACAAAATTACGCCGAACATAAAAGATAAATGACAATTTAACGGAAACCCTAACAATGAAACCCTAAATAATAATTCCAAAAATTACTACTTTCCTAACAAATATATATTCCTAAATTATACTTCACAAAGTCAACCGATAACATTACCCCACTTTTACAACTCAAAACACAATTGCGCAGTACCATGCAGAGACAACCTCTCCCAGCTCTTTCTACAACAGGATAGATGACCCACGAAATGAGCAAACTGTATTTTTCGAATCCATCTAAAGATAAAAGTAGCAGTCCCTCAACAGTGGCAAATGACGCGATACCTATGTTAAGTGGATTCTGCAATTGCATGCTCGTTGGACAGTTGATCCCTTGGTAAGTGTAAGGAATGAGCATCAGGCATTAACTTGACAAGGATTAGACAATTAAGTGTGCCCATTTACCATATTACTCTTTCCATCGCAAAATGCTTGTCGAGTCTGCAAAACGAGAATTTAAAAAAAAATTCTACATTTTTTCCAATAAAATATTTGAACTTTGCTCATAAGTTAATAGAACTAATTGATATCTAGAAAATTGCTGAAGTTTCTATGAATTTTTATTGCAAAAAAAATGAATTACTTTTAATTTCTCATTTTGCAGATCGGACAAGCACTTTGGACAGAGGTAGTAACATGATTGAACTCACGTATCGGAATAAATGATGTTACCTAGACTCGTCTACGGAGTTGGTTATGACTACATGTCCATAAATGAAATTCGCAAACTCTTAATCATCTGATATAAGGCATCCCCATAAAGTGTCCAAAAAATTGGATACAACTATAAGGACACAGCATGTTTCTATACATGTCAAAAGACTCTACGAGTTTGATTGGTTTGGGTTTTGAGGGAGGTTTTTAGCGGAGAGAGAGAGAGAGAGAATGAAACTAGAGTAATAATTGGAGAGAATTTTCGAAACCGTGCTGACAGAGAGGGGGTGGTTCTGGAAAACCAAAGTGAACAAAGTCGAAATTTCTGTGTCAAAGCAAACGTGTAGCGGTTGTTAGTCCTATACCAATGTTGAACCGTAGGCTTATATCATGCGGCATGTTGATTTCAACTGTAGTTGGCCTTTTTTAAGTCTGGTTGTGTTTTTTTAATCAAACCTAAGGCCGTCTACTTTAGACCACACCTGAAAAAATGTGGTTGGGCTAGGCCTTCTCAATAAATAGGATGATTTAGACAGAGGCCACCGCGTGGTGTGTTAAAGTTTGTGACTATCCTGCCATGTCCGCATGTCCTTCAGACTAGAAAATTAGATGAATCTGAGATTTCGACCCACGCTCGTATCCGAATCCATGTGAGAAAAACATAGCACTTTCTAATGTGCTTACTGTTGGGGTGATAAAAAGCATTATCAATTGCTGACAGAGCGAAAAGAACAATGGACTGAGATGAATTGGCAGTAAGAAGGGTTTGGATGCTTGGTTTCTAGAAAGACTTGCCAAGAAAGGAGAACATGAATGATGCTCCCGAGTCTCGTCTTGGTCAACACAATTATTGTTTCGTTTCACAGGGACAATCGTCTATGGATCGCAATCATTGTAATTTGTGATAAGCTTGTGCTGGCTTGGAGATTGTAACATCCTTGAACCAACTAGAGAAGACCTAATCAGGATCATCTCGATTCAGAAGATGACCAGACTTGCCAAGAGCGTCTCAATTTTCATCAAAGCGAGACAGTATTACCGAAGGCTATTCAAACAAGCATAGGAGAATTAAATGGTTTTCCCTCAGCACTTGGAGTTCTGGATTTTCAGTTTATAGCGGGGACTATGAGATCCGCAGTCAGAGAAAAAATACCCGTTTGATAGAGTTCCCTATTCGCATTACCCTCTCTGTAATTCTTATTCAAGGATAAAGAATAAGAAAAAACCTTTCTTCCTATTCCAATAGAATGTTACAAAGCATAACAAGGTCATAGTTAGATAGAACAATTTCTTGCGAAATAAAAGGTTGAGAATCAGTCATATTCCAAAAGGGCATAAAATACTTAATGATCACCAATTTGGTAGATATAGTTATCACTGATGGTTCTATGGAACCCAACAAGCTTTACAACTTCCAATATTTGAATTGAAAGACTTTGCCCAATAAAGAAGTCCATATTTTGACAGCAATATTGCTCAGATGAGTTATTTTGTCTGAATCACTAAAGAAGCAACTCTAAGTGAACCTTAATAGCCTGCCACTGGTGAGTAAATTAAAATGATGAAAAAGCAGGCTAGTACAAAAAAAAAGGGTTGAAAACAACCATACCCTTTGAGTCGTTACAGCGCGCTTATCTTTTGTACCAGCAAATCCAAATGACCTTGGCTGCCAGACAAAGATACCAATCAATATATTGACAAGAAAGTGAAGAAGCACAGAAATTTCTAATCATGCCTATACTCTTTCATTTCTAATCATACTCAAGTAATCAGGATATAGTTGCAACAAAAGATACAACCCATTGAGAAGTAGAAGATTGAAAAAGAAAGAGACAAAATGCCTATCTAATCATTTCATTGGCACATCACAAAATGAACAAAAAATCAAACACTAAAGCCCGCTAAACAAAAGATACCTGAATCCCTAGCATCTTTCCAATCAGTCCTAACGCCTCTTGAGTATCCTTATTCTCCTTGTAAAGATGGAACCTGAAAACGTAAACAAAGATGCTTGCTCAAGTGTTGATCAAGACCAACCCACACCACTTAAACTCGCATATTGTACTTGGAAGTCATTTATGAGAAGCTTTCATCGGGATAAATAAAAGAGAATACTCACAATGTATGTCCCAGTTTAACAAAAATTGCTGAAAGGTTAAATAGTTGTCTCTCTATAACTGTATTACAGACCCAAGACAAGGTAACAAGTAAGACTGTTTGAGTTTCAGTCCTTCCCAAGCATAGATAGATCAAGATTTTGGGAAGTAAAACTAACTAAAAATAAGGTCTCACTCCAGTGTACTACTTTAGGTTCTACTGTATACAGATTACATTCTGTGATTCTACAATGGACATTGATCACAATGGAGGAGAGGTGGAAGGGTGCAAGGGGCATATTTTCAGTTTAAATTTTCTATAGTGTTCTTCTTGTTGGATGGAAAATCTCCCCTCAAGAAAGTATTTGGATTGCTGGAGGTGCTGTCTAAGGTGCCCCACTTTTGTTTAGGGAGAGAATTTATAAGCTTGCCAGATGGAGGGAGAAGAAAACAAGAGAGATTTTGTCAAGTGCATTAGAGATAAAATTGCAGGGTATTAGTGAAAGATGATGGGCTTAAGGGAAAATGGAACTACGGAAGAACTACTTTGATAAACTATTAAATGAGAAGCATGAGGAGAACATAAGCAACGAGGGTTTGAGCGCTTCTAGTGGGAGTTTTGATGGTAGAGTACAAAAGTTTGAAGTGGGAATGCACTAAAGGATGAAGCCAGGCAAAACTTTAGGACCAAATGGTTTCCCATTGAGGCATGAAAGAGCCTTGGTGACAATGGAGTGTCGTGGTTGACAAAGCTGTTCGACAAGGTTACTCTAACTAGAAAGATGTCTGATGAGCGGAGAAAGAGTATCCTAGTATATCTATATATAAGAATAAAGGGAATATTCAACGTTGCAATAGTTATAGCCTTATAGGAGCATTACATTGATCAAACATTAAAGCTGTGGAAAAGCGTTATTGGGTCTCGCCTAAGAATCAAGGCAACTGTATAGGAGAATCACTTTGGGGTTATGCCTCGTGTCTGGTAGATCAATTATGCAAGTAGTCTACTTGTTAAGGAAATTAGTTGAATAGTAAAGAGAGAAAAAGGACCTTCGCATGGTTTTCATAGACTTGGTAAAAGCATATAAGGTGCCTACACCATAGAGACGAATATGATGGGTCTTGGAGTGAAAAATTGTGGCAAAAGGCATACTGAAGTGCTTAAGGCAGACATACTTCTGAGCAGTCAGAATTGTCAGTGCTTAGAATAAAATCGATCTTAGACCAAGGTTTCAATTTTCGTTTGGCTCAAAGAAAAGAGTTGATCTTCTTTTCCGATAAATAAATTAGGCAAAATGACTTTTGGTGAAGGTTTCTCAACAGCATACACCTAGTGCACAGAGGTAGTGCCCCTTCAAGAACACTTTTTACTTTTGAGTACAACTTAGTAAGTTATTAAAGAAGATATTCAAAATTGTTAAATCTACTCCATTCAGGACACGCTGAAGTGAAAAACAAGCGGAATGCAGGAAAACAATAATAATGAAGTTGACAGCCTCAAATAAAAAATAAAAATAAAAATAAAAAAAATAGTTTGATACAATACTATAGAATGAATTATGTGAACTTCTTACAAGGAGCGCTACTAAAGAGGGAGCAAATGAACTTCAACTCCAGTTCTGTGCTATTTTATGTTAACCTCGATATGATTTTCTACTGCTATTTTCTTCTTAACTAGATTCTCCGTTTTGGTCTAAAGATTCTCTCTATCAATTAGACATTATGCAAGTATCAACATGCATAGACTGACTTACATATTATGAACAGACAAATGACAATTACTTTGGTTTCTTCATATTTCAAACAGATCAAACAGTATCCAAACTACACAGCTTTCCATTGTTCACAAGCAGAAAAGGCAGATCTATATGCACCCTTCTAAAAGATGAATGGAAACCCAAACAAAAAGAGCAAAAATGCATAGAGAGATAAGCAACAGAAGCACTGTGGAAATATTACCTAAGAAACTTGTCGAGATGGCCTGGCCAGTTATCCGAACCTCTGTTATCATAAGGCTTATCGGCCCTATCTTTACGTTTCCTTGAGTTTCTGCCCTTCCCATTATTCCCTCCTGCATTGAACCACACACGAATGCATTTGGATGAGGTGTCTGGCCCATCTACAGTGTCTGTGACAAGGAATGTGAAATGCTCCTTGACAAAATTATGCACTGCCTGAAGGACATAGAAGAATGATTGGCAATATTCAAACACGCAAAAACATAGATGAATAAATAGGAACGACGAAAACAATTGACTCGAACAGGAAACTAACCGTCCGATGTGATTTATCAGAACTTGGCGAAAGAACAATTGGCGAGATATCTTTAACACCAGAAATAATTTGATTTAAAAAAGCTTTGAGACAATCAGCATCAGAGTCACCAGCGAGAGATTTAAATGATTCAAGTTCGGTGTCATAACTTCTATTCAGTTGATCAGACATCTTTGTTTTCTTTTCCTCTGCAATCTGAGTTGTTAAACAAGAGTCAAATTAGTAAATGTGAACAACATGACACGAGAAACTTACAAGTGATGAAATTACCTCTGCTGGAGCTTCTAAGTTAGTTAAATGAACAACATTTCCCTCCAAATCTACTTCGTTGACAATGAAATCAGAATACCTACAAAATATAAAACAAGAAGAATACCATCAAACAAAACAGTCTCAATATATTCAAATAGAAATACAATAACATATAGATAGAACCCATATCTTTAGGCAAGTTCAAAAGTACAATAAAAAAATTAGGGAAAAAAGAAATGGTGTAAATAGGAAGCTAGTTCGACTAGAAAGTCCTCATGACTCAAGAGTCACCGATTCGAGCTTTTCCTCTTGATGTAGTAATATTGATAGCAAAACAACAAAACAAACTTACAATAGTCCTGAGCGAGATCATAAGCCTACGTATACAATCGTCCTGTGCGAGAGATCATATGCCTGTGTAAAATTAAGTTCTGACAAAATAAAAGATTAAAGTGATGCAGTGTATATTTTAGTTTCTGTGACCCAAAGAGATGAACGACTATACATCACACCAACACCAACTAGTCTGTTCGGTCGACCTCTCAGCTTCTCATGCCTGAACTATCAAGAAATCCCAAATTGTACAGGAATTTATCCCATTTCAGACTTTTTTGGATGAAAAAATAAATCATAAGGGAAAAAATACAACAAATATTTTCAAATAATCAGGTTTCTCATGAATTGTAACAATTGATTGAATCACAACTAAAAAAATTAATTGAACATATGCTTCGTTTTATTTATCAAAAAAGAAAAGAAAAGTGTATCTATTTTGGATCAATTTCCCTAAAATATGAAAGAAGCATGCTAGTTCTTTACTCATTACTTCTTTACACTACACAAAAACAAAAAAAAAACACCCAACCTACCAAATCTTAAGCTGGAAAGTATACTAATTCACTACAGAAAAAAATGCTAATTCTATCGATAATTATGCCCTACTCCGGAACACCGCTACAGAGTGTTCACATGGTAACTTGGAGTGCCTAACCAGTTTGGCCACGCGGGAGGGACCGGATGGGCTGACTTCGTTTCCCATTCAGCCAACAAGTGACTTCTGTTCTTGCTAGTTTGGAAACAAACACCATACCAGCCTCCGGGAGTACTGAAAATTTGCCCGCGCTCTAGCTGACAAAACATAGAAACTAGACTCAAAGCTGATATTTGGAAGACCAAACTAACTGTTATCATCTGCCTAGATAGAAAAAATTAAAAATTTACTCCAAATTAGACATTAATTTTTCTTCAGTTCATATTTGTTTGGGCATCCAAACAGAGTATAAGCAGAGCTAAAATCATTAACAGAAAAAAAAAAAAAAAAAAAAAAGGCACATTTTTCAGGAATTGAAGCATGTAATTGTATCATAAACGTAACATAAAGCTACAATCGATGCGTGATAAATTTATGTTAGTAATACAAAGAGGGGTAAAAGCAACACAAACGCAAATGCTGTCACGTCTACCCATTATACAGAACAGGTACCCCTGAACATATTAAGATATACATATATTTATACGTATATACATATAAATATACAAGTACTTGACCTTTGCTTAAGAACACCACTAAAGCCCGGAAGCTGAGAGATGTAGCAGAAGATGCCAACTTCTACTTCGTCTAGGGTTTTCATTGCAGTTTCTGTTTCTAGGGTCTGTCACTCTGGTATCAGTTTGGGGGGACTGGAGAGTGCAGCTGTGCAAGGTCTTGGGCCTTTGGCGGCAAGAGCTGCTTGTTTACTATTCAGAGTAGGCCCTAAAATTGCATGGCACCGGAAAAGAGAGGGGCAATTAATTACCACATGGCGAAAAGGTTGAGAATTACTTCTGTCATGGTAAGAGCCGAAGGTAATTGCAAAGACATGGAATGATATTTGGGAAAAATTCAAAAAAACCCCATACTTTAACTTTAATGTCTCATGGCCACCCAAACTTTAAAAATTATCAATTGCACTCCTGAACTACCATTCCGTTATCAATTTCACTCTTGCCGTCTCAATCTGTCAATTTGCTAACGGGAAATGCTAAGGTGGACTTGAACGGAGGGATAAAATGTTAAAGGTAAAACTAGTAAAGTATACACATCATCTTCATCTTCTTCTTCTATAATCTGCCCTTTTATTCCAACCACAAATTCCCTGTCAATATTGAAATCGACAAACCCAGATTTGCTTCTATGATTAAACGATAGATCCATCGAATTTAGGCCCTAACACCACCGAGTTCGAAACCTCATGCACGTACATTAGGCAATCACCACCACCGCTCACAGAAAATAGCCGACGTGTCACAGTCAACCAATTATTCTCATTTTCCATGCGCATGTTGAAACCGCCTCCGACTTTCAGCATATCAAAATTGAAGCTGACTATGTATTCTCCCCGTGAGGCGCTTGTGGAGCACGAGGAGTCGTCATTGCCGCTGCCGCATCCATTCCTAGATGCCTCGGCTTTGTTCAATGAGGAGGAATTATTGGCCAACGGAACCTTCTAGTAAGCTCTCTGTGGAGTTATCGTTGTGGACTACGTTGAAATTGAGGTCCAACATGTTTCTTATCACATGAAATTTGCCCTTGATTGTGTATGTATATGTATATATACTTATATGAATCCACAAGCCAAGCTAAAACAATGGATAATAAACCGGCAGTGTCGGTGATGGTGTGAAGTACTGCGAAGAAACAACCACATGGGTTTTGCGAGGAAGATGTCGCCGGTTTTTCCAGATGGTGGAGACCACTAGGCGTAAAGGGGAGGGGGGGGGGGGGGGGGGGGAACACATACTTTTACCCTCTAACATTTTATCCCTCCAAATTTTACCCACGAACATTTTTATCCCTTCGTCCAAGTCTACCTTAGAGTTTCCCGTTAACAAAGTAACAGATTGAGACGGCAATAGTGAAATTGATAACGGATGGTAGTTTAGGAGTGCAACTGATAATTTTTAAAGTTTGAGTGTCGATGAGACATTGAAGTCAAAGTTTGGAATTTTTTTGAATTTTTCCCATGATATTTTGGTCAGACGAGTTTGCCCCCGGCTCCCAACACTCCATTGTATGTATTCGGAAGCAGGTCAATTTTTTTTTTAATGGTGAGCAAATCAACATGGCTTAAGGTTTTTGTCATTATAAGGGCATCTCCAATCGTGGAGTTAAACAGGTGGTGTTATATGGCACAAAAGGGTAAAAGGGGGTTGCATTTTTTTTTTTGTAATAACAAAATGTGTTGTCAAGTTAATGAGTGTTGCAATGGTGCTTTTAGAGTGTTGTTAAAATGTAAAAAAGTACACATATATATATATAGGCTCAGCTTTCCTTCTCTTTCTCTCTCTCTCACCTCCCTATCTCTACCTCTCTCCTCCCACACGTACCAACACACTTTTCTCTCTCCTCACACCAGTCACCACTGACATCATTTTTTTTCTCCCCCCCCCCCCCCCCCCCCCCCCCAAACCCCTCAACACTCACGCACACAAAAGAAGAAAAAATCACCTATTTCTTTTCATTTTCATCTTTGGATTGATTTTTTGTTTCATTGCGTTTAGAAAGTTTTACGGGTCTATAGTCGAATCTAGTGCTCCATCCTGACTAGTCCTGCAACATTGTTGTTTCCGCAGTTAATTATCAGATCACATGAAGGTCCTGATGCAAGGGAAAAGCGGCCTGGTCTAGGCGGAATGGAGGAAGGGTACACAATAGATCATGTTGTAGAGTCTGGGAAATTGATTACTCTCTTCAGTGCTCCTGACTATCCCCAGTTCCAGGTAGTTATTTTTGTAATGGCTCGTCTTCCCCAAGGCTACTCTGGTTGCATCCGCACTTTAGTATTGGCTCCTATATTGTGACTTTTTGTCAGTATCTCCTTCCAACATTTGATATATCCTATTGGAAAAAGTTTTCCATCTATTGGCTCAACACTGGCCAACGCTGGCCTTGCCTATCTCTCATCAGACTCTATTAGGAAAAAGCAAATGTTTCCATCTTATATGAAATTTGATTTTAAAGGCTACCTAGTGCATGAGGCTCCTGCTACTACTGGATCTAGAGAAGGGTTGGATGTATGTAGCCTTACCGTCGCGTCAGGGCCACCCTTCGTGACTAGGAAATGTGATGTTCCTCTTTCTAAATAGCTGTAGGTGATGGAAATTGGATAGTAAGGTTAATCTGGATGTCAAAGTTCTGGTAGAGAAAACAGCTACTTTTCATAGAAGGAAATGGTACTTAATTATTAATCATGACAGTTGATTTTTGCTCAATCCAAATATTTTCTGAATAACAAACAAGTATCCCTAAATACTATGTCAAAGAGAATACATTGAAACATTAGTACCACCTGTTTGCGAGGTCTCAAAACTATATTGATAAATTTGTTGGATTGTATAAATGTGGCATTGAACATGTTCAAATTATCCTAATGTATACAACAAAAGCTACTTCCTTTTTTGGGGAAGTTTTGTGGAAATTAATAGTAACATGTTCTGTCTCCGTCTTCTTGCAGGCAACTGAAGAACGGTACAAGAATAAAGGCGCTTACATTGTTCTCGTACCCCCTCATTTTGATTCTCCAGTGTTTCACAGTTTTGAAGCAGTTACTCCAAGACCCAAGGTACAGATTTTTGCTAATCTCTACTCTAGAGAACAGTCATACTCCATCCATCCCATCCTTTTGTCCTTTTTTTTAAAGTTGTGCCAATTTCGTACCAATTTAAAGGTCTCAATTGTTCTTCTATTTGTTGCAAAAGATTTAGAAAATTGAACTCAGAAGTGCTTTATTTTTTAATTTGAAAAATGACATGACTTTTCAAGAAGAATAAAAGATTATGGGACGCATGGAGTGAAATGGACAGAGCTAAGGATTTTGAGGAGTTCATCCCGAAATAAAAAGGTGAAGCAAATATAAGAAGATAATGAAGTAAAGAAGCCAAATTTATTTTTCTATTACATTGTGACATGATTATTGATAGGCTAAGTTGGGGTTTCTGGGTTAAAAAATGACGTCGTCATTCACAATAGATTATATGTGTACACACACATATAGGTACTTCCGTATGTAATGAACATGATGTAATCTGCATGACAGGCGAATCCTTATTACGACTATGAGGATGTGATTGACTCCGGTGAAGAATTGGACTTTGAGTCAATGGGGTGAGGATCTTCCTGGATGATTTCGTTGACACCCTCTCTCTCTCTCTCTCTCTCATAGTTGCTGCAGAACAGCCTTCCATGCCCAATTATCATTACCCTCTACATGAGTGTCATTGTTTAATTAACATACCAAGGTACTGATTTGCTTGTCATACTTTGACTAACGATCTAGGTATATTGTTAGTCTTTCTACTTTTGGGACATGTACTTTTTTTAGGTGTTGATTGAAGGTTATTTTTCTAGGTACACAAGGCTTGCATAAAACTACTGCAGCAGAAATAGAGATTAAACAAAAGGATAAGGTTTTTTAGTTGTTTTTTGGTAATTCAATTGCTTTGTCATTTGCTCAGTTTCATTTGTCAGGTGTCGGGAATTGACTTGGTTTGTAGTATGTTTTCAGTTTTCTTCTTTATGAGTTTGATGGGCTTTTGTCGGATTGTGTTTGGGTATTTTGCAAATTTTAGGTTCTTTTGATATAGGAACTTGGGGCGATTATCTGAGTTTTATGAGGTTATTAACAAAGTTATTGGGGCAGCAAGTTTTAGTAGCGGCTTTCAAGTTTGGTTATTTTGTTGAAATTCTCATATTCAGAAAGTTTGGGTGAAAGATAGTGTTGGGTTTGCACTTTTGTTATTGGTTGATATACATCTATGAAGTTGTGAAGTTATAGTTTCTAGGAGGCACAAAATTACCGATAAGTTTTTTCTCGTAAATTCTTCCATCCTTTTAATCCATTGTGTGTATTGAGCCTAAAAACAACAGTGTTCTCATACTAAGGGATTCTGACTCTTTTTTTTTTGTGTCTTTTTTTTTTTTTTTTTTTTTTTTTGTGTTAAGGGCTGGGGAGACATCGAGTGGTTGAATTTATTTGAACCAGACCCTTTCTAATGTATTTTCTAACTGAGCTAGCAATTGTGGTATTCTTATGCGCCATACTCTATACAATTGAGATATGATCGCACGTTTTAGTTATGGACATAATATAGGTCTCATCTTTAGTGTCTCAATCAGGTTTTCTCTTACGATTTCCGTGTGTAACTTGTGCAACTTATGTTCTAGGTCTGTTTAACATCTAACAACAATGACAAAGGTAGGCTCAAGTTGTGGTTGCGCCAGCGGCAATTTGTCTTACCCTTCATCTGACTGTCCAGACAGGTAATCTGATTCTTACTCTTTCAAACTCATTTTGTCATCCACTTTTGTCAACCTTTGATCCATAGGTGTTCCTTTACCTCTCCCTCTGCATTCATGTTTCCAAGACAAGTGAAAACATGAAAGAATAGTAGATTTTGGATATGGTTGAAGGGCATATTCTGGTCCAAAGTATTTTTCCTGTCCCTTAAAAAAATAACGTCTGTTGAAAGAAAAATTTAAAGCTTGGAGTAATGAGACTTGAACCCAAATGTCATGTCCGTTAAAAGAGCATTGGGTCTAGTTGTCGTCTATTTTGAAGTTCAAGTTCTCGTACTGTAGATGGCATATATACCCTGTTCATGGATTGGCATGGCCACCTAGGATTACTAGCAGCGGAAGTATGCTGCGTCAGATCTCATACAATTGCGATATTCACTTTCAAAGTTTTCCTTACTTTTCTCTCACAGTTAAACAACAAACAACGTGAAACAATTACATTGAATGGATTTGCTGAAATTCTTGTTTGTTTACTGTATACAGGTACAGCGGGCGCCTACCCTCTCTTTTGCTTCTGTAAATTGCTGTCCCAAATAAAGTGTGTTGGCAGGAAAGTGTGATCTGAAGTACCTTGATTGATATTCCAGTGTACTTCTTACTCGGCATAAGCATGCTTTTGACTATTTTGCATTGTTGAAAGTAAGGCTTGTTTAGTTTTTTGCACCAATTAGGTGCCTAGAAATGCTCGACGTAGGAGGAAAATGGAGGAAGTTACTACTCTCTTCGCTACTATGATGGAGTTCATACTGATAGGAACCATCTTGACTAGTTTTTCAACTTTTATCTTGTTCATGTGATATAATATTTCCGATATCAACAAGGTCTAAAATGGTTAAATTTTTATTTTTATGGTACTTGTTTGACGTTATTGTCATTTTTTTTTGTTTTTTTATTGACAAAACAAAAGATATTATAATCTCAACCGAAAGAACCAAGTTTAGGGATGAAAGCCCTTACAAGAAACAACCAAAACAACATTAATAAAATACTGTAATAATAAAAAACAAAACAAAACAAAACAATCAGCAAATCGATCTACACAGCTTTCGAAACCAGTCGGAAGCACTACAGAGTTTGTTCTCTCGTCAATAGCTAAATACATGGCAATTGAATCATGAGCCGAGATAATCGGTAGAACTGGGGCACTGTCCTCACTTGAGCAAGGAATGACTGACTTAGGAGCTCACCTTCATACCCAGCTTGATCAGGAGGCGACCGGCTTTTTATGCAAGGCTGCCTTGTGTCGGATAATGAACCGGTACCCTGTAGTAGACCTCCAGCCTCGGAGAATTCATTTCTATGGGGCTTAGTCGGGGAAGGGAAATGGCTAGCTCCATCGAGGGAAACCCATGTTTGGGAAGAGGCGACACAACAGCCGACCAATGCGCATATATTAGAGTTCGGCATTTCATTGAGAGTTGGATCGAGTACCAAGACAGGGTTGCTCGACCCAACAAAAAAGAGTAGCCTTAGCGAAAGCCTCCCTTTCTAGTGTCGTGCAGTCTTTTTGGTCGGGATATGGCTGCGGCGTGGGTTCTTCTCCGCCTGTGAATCGTTTCTATCAATCACTGCATAGGTTTATTTAGATAGAGATGAAGGTGATGGGCGGCCGAATGATATCAATAGCAGGAGTGCACTACATCCCGCTCCACACACCGATGTTGCAGCCAAGCCCTATCCCTATGTATAGGTAGACGCCGGGCGAACAAGGTGAGGTGGTCTTTCAGTGCACTACATCCCGCTCCACACACCGATGTTGCAGCCAAGCCCTATCCCTATGTATAGGTAGACGCCGGGCGAACAAGGTGAGGTGGTCTTTCAGTCCGCTAGCCCCAAAAAGGTAGTGTTGAGAGATATGCTTCATTCGAAATGGCTATCTCAATCTGGTGCCTGGAAGCGGGTTTTTTTTTACTGTAGGGCCTTTCCCGACCAGCCTAAGATAAAGAGGAAGAATCGCTAACATCAGTAGAAGTAGAAGTAATAAAGGAGGCCCGATTCGCTACCCTGAAATTCCTTCTTGAGCTAAGGAAATCCCGTATGCCATTTGCAATTGCTTCGACCACCAGGTTCTACCCCTTAGCAACACCTTTGAAGATTCCATTATTCCTTTCTTACCACAACCAATACACAGTTGCTGCCAAGGTGCAAGTGAGAATGGTACTACTGAAACCATTACCCTTAGCCTTCTAGACCACTCAAGAACTTCCCCCAGTCTACTAGGGACCCCTGCACTCTAGTTGTCAAACAAGAGAACAAAAGGATCAATAAAAACAAAAGATGGTGGTGATTCATCTTCAGAGGCACAGAGACAACAAAAATAATCCAAGTCCTTAGCTACAACTACAATATCCAATAAAACAGGCAAAAGAAAAACATTAGCTCCTCATAAAAAAAATGACCACGAATGACTTGATCCGAGCAGTTTTCGATAAAATTAAAAAAAATACCAGAAAGGGCATGATCCAAACTGTTTTCGATAAGACTGTATATGTAAAACACATTGACCGATTTAGATCATCAAAATTCAATCGGGAAATGGGAGTCCCGCACTTTAGCCCATATGCGGGATCCCTCATAGGAAGGTGGCTGTATATATATTTTTTGGATAAGTAAATAAATGTATACAACGCATTAAGAGATGCCACCCATGTAAAAAGCAAAAAAAGGCGATTACAACAAGGCCCCATACCCTACCGGCCATTAGCATGTAAATGATCAAACTAGCATATAAATTGGTGAAGGGAAGGATTACATTCCCACATGTCCCCATTATAAAAGCTACAAGGCAAAAAACTCTTGATCCTAAACGAAGGCTGCTCCACCCCTTAAAAATATCTCATCTTCCTGTCACACCATATTATCCACACTACACAAAAACGTATCATGACCGATGCACGTTTCCTTTTTATCCCCACTCAAGCAAGGCTTATAGGTTTTCCTTGTGATTGTGTCTTCAAGCTGGTTTCAAAGCTTAGTGCTCCACACATGCACCATTGTCTAACAAATCCCATCTATTTTGCAAACATAGTCTACAACACCACAGAGGATCGCAAAAAATCCAGGCAAAAGCTCAAAAAGGTAAAGTACCACTCAAACCTTGTGAGACAATTATTAGCAGAAGATGGCTGCTATGATTGGAATAATGTTGGCTAGATCAGTCGAAATCCCAATAATAATACTCATGATTTATACGAGTACCATAAATATGCATAGGCTAGATTCGTCAGAAGCAACAACTACAACTTGAACATAAATGCGTTTTGGATCTAAACTAAAGATGGGCAGTTAAAAGAGGTGAGAAAAGTGTTAGGTATGTCTCGCATGGATCTGTGTAAATTCTACAATCCACAAGTTGTTCATCACAACGATGTTCAAGCTTTCATCTATACCAAATAGGAGTAATTTTATTTCATTTTTTCAACAAACAATATTGCAACCACAGCATCTAGTACAATCGTGATTT
Organism: Gaultheria prostrata; assembly: GCA_036023075.1. NCBI lineage: Eukaryota > Viridiplantae > Streptophyta > Magnoliopsida > Ericales > Ericaceae > Gaultheria > Gaultheria prostrata. The sequence goes on along the minus strand of JAXBDA010000738.1, from coordinate 30,713 downwards.
ATCAATAAGCCACAATTGCTGCAATGCTGCTATTAAAGTGGGAGCTGTTCTTCTGAGCCAACATATTCTTTAGGGTTCATGGACATGATGCACAATCCATGACGGAGAAAAAGGTAAATTCCTAGAAACACAAGAACTCCAAGATCAGCCTCTTCACCAACTGGAGCTTGACGAGGATTCACCAAGTATATCTGGCTTGCACACCATAAGCAGTACAGGCTAGCTATGATCCCAATCAGTCTCATTGATTCACTTGACTGATTTCTAATAGACTTCAAGGTCTTCGCTCTGCATAACAAACCAACACGTTGCATTTCGATTTTGAATTTGTGAAACGAAAACGAACGGAAAGGGAAAAATAAGTGACAAAAACAAAGTCAAAGAAGCTAAAACAAAATTCTTATTTACTTGGGTTAAGAAAAACTAGAAAAATTTCATTGTTTCTGTTTGATCATATGAGAAATGCAGATGTACGAGTGATTTAATGTCCCTTCAGTTTCTTTTCCCGTGACAAATCTTATAGACAAAACATAGAGTAAGGCAGCCAAATATGTCAAAGGCTCAAAGCTATACCGACCATAAAAAGTAGAAAAGAAATAGCGTGCAGTAAATGTAAATTAAAAGCTGTTGATGTAAATGAAACCACAGATCAAGCTAGTGCACAAGAAGCCAATTACAATGACGGCATCTGGATTAACTGGGGCACGGCTTTCCCACCAACCAGTACTCAATATCCAAGTATACATGGAAGAATGTCCATTTTCCTGTACAATATAAAGTAAATGCACAGTTCATCAAATAAACACAAACAGAAGGGGAAATTTGCATAATAATCCCAACCGATATCAAAATGCGATATTCTCATAATCATATTTGTTCATGTATTAAAGATGGAGAAGATGATATTTTAGCATTCATTTTCTCTGATATTTTGCCTCTAAATAGAGGCACTTTATGAAATGAATTTACCAAATAGGTTTCCAAATAGCTTGACATTGCAAAAAAAACTGCTGGTGTTACTTCTGCAACAGAATTTTCATTATTCTAAAGTATAATTCCGCTCGTTGTTAGCCCAAGCAGCCTCATTATACAAGGGTATAAGATGGAAGAGGAAAAGACCAGAATCAGGATTTCTGGAAATTAAGTACTAGGTTAGACCCCAAAAAGGGGCTTCACCACAAGGACTGTTAGCCATGTTCTCACCATGCCAGATTCTGAATACTTTGTTCTTCCCCTAATGGGCCACCTTTCAAGCAAAAATCATTCTCATCCTCCTCCCTCTCATCATGTCATTTGTTTGTTAGCTACGAACAAGGAATCTATTAAACATAGCAATCCATCACTTTACATTGATACAGAGAATGATTAACTGCTCCATTAATCAAAGCAGCAGATGTATGCAATTCAAATGCAACCATTTATCGACATGTTTTCCAAGGTTCTAAAACCCACTAGGTGCTCCCAGGGCGGCTGGGCACCTTCTAGCTTCTAGGGCCGAGTACTCGGTGCCTAGTCGGGCTAGTCGGCGAGGGGCCTTCTAGCCTCTAGGCGGTGAGTACTTGGCCTTCTAGACCTTCTTTTAGAACGCTGATGTTTTCTGAAGCAAATGTTTGAGAGTAAAAAAAATTGAATAAAGCCAAACCATTTTTTAAAGCCTTTACTTGTCTTGCCTACGCGCTTAGCCATTCTCCCATAAAGTAGCATTCACTTGATGAGTTGATACCAACATAACGACTGCAACTATAAAAAGAAGTTTTTACTCTTAACACTCAGTAACAACTCACGAGAACTTTCTGCGTAATTTGGCAGTTGTTTTGAACAGCCTAAACAACCAAAAGACAACCAAATCCCAATATAATCCACAAAATTCAAAACCTCAATAGTCAGCATCAATACCATAGGCATCAATACTTTAAGCATCCATCTAGTTTTGCAACAGTATATAACTTAACCCTCCTAAATTAGCCACATACATAGTTTTGTGCCAATTTCTAAACCTAGTCACCTAAAATATCCCAGAACATCACTAGGCCCATCTAATACATCTAATACACATCAGTTTTATTTAGGAAAATCAATCAAAATATACTCGAATCATTTCGTGGTCAATAACAGAAAATTAGCATCTCAACTTCGAACATTACCTCAAACAAGTGATCTAAGAAAAAGTGCGATAAAGATTCTGCTGAAATCAACAAGAAGCGTTGTTTCCTACTACGAGGCACCTGCACCATAAAACCCATCAATGAAGTTAAACCTAGATTCTACAATTATCGATACTTTATTTGTATTGAAAGTTGAAACCTGTATAAACAATAAGAAAGCCGTGACATTATCCTTTATGAACCAAATATCTGTCCACGTTAAGAGGACTTGCAGTGAAAACATAGTTAAACTACTCACTGGAGAGCTCCTAGGTTAATTAGCTCCATTGGCAAGCCACAAGATTGCCAATGGAACCAATTAAATGATCCCCATATTTTGGGATATGGCAATAATGCTCAAACCCATCAAAACGCATCTTATTAGTTATTATGCATTCCTATTAGTCAAATGGCAATGTCAAGTATCTCTACACTTATCTTAGGTCTTCTTCTCAGTGTTGCCCTCCAGCTCCCGCCTCAGCTGGAGAGAGAAGTCGTCATTGACGTTGTCATCATCCCAGTTATTCTTTCATTGGTATTTATCCACTTATCCATGCGGGTACAGGAAGAATAAAAGGTAGGCAACACCAAAAGGGTTCTGTTTTTTTATTAAAATCCCACACTAATGGATGACAAGTAGAGTCAAAGCAATACCTAAGTTAGAGATATACGTTACCTATCCATTCATTAGCATTGAGAGGGTCGGAAAGAGCAACCACCATATCGATCCTGCCCTAAACAAAGAAAAAGAAAAAGTTTTCACATACTCATATAGGTTCTCCCCACCACAAAGCATTCGTCAAAGAGTAAGCATTTTAGCCATTATTCAAGCCTAACTTAGAGAAAATTCATGTTTTCCACTGCAACACATGATCGTGAGCCTTTTACTCTGAAGGGGAAAAGAGCAACAAAGGAAGCGCTACTTCATGTTCAAAAAGAAAAAAAGAAACAAAAAGAATGTAATGCGAATTTCGGAAGATTCCCACTTGTGGTTAAACAATAATTTTAGTAATCAATATAAGGTTCAACTTGAACACAAAATATTACCTCCAACTTTGCATTATCATCCTCAATTCTGGCATGAAAGATATAAAGTTCGACCTAGTTGCCAACTCAATTGGCTTAAAGTGGAGTATAGACTATGCCCTTGATCCTGAAAAATAAAACAGAAAAATCGAGTAAAAGCATGAGACTATTGTAGTTGGAACATTGGAACATTTTTATCGAACACTTGAAAGGAAATTGAAGTGTATCTTGACGAAAGGAAATTTATACAGATACTTTAAGTAGGGATACTTGAACTTGAAAGAGATTTGTCAACCGAATGTAGAAAGCATAGTGACTCCACTAACAACTAAATGTCTAAATATAAGCACAAACTACAAAATTGACCACCTTTTTACCTACAATTGTTAACTCTCTGTATAAAAAAATCACATCATCGATGAAGACTACAATTTAGAAAAGGAAATAAAACCTGTGAGTTTAAAAGCCCCCAAAAAAGTAGGAAGAAATCAAAGTAGCAATCTTTATTAACATCTTACTAAAGGTAGCTAACAATCACTCTATCCATAGAAGAATTGGAAAAGAAACAATAACATCCTTTTGCCTTTTCCACCAATGGCTAAGAATGCTACCCACCAAAATTCAAAGAGACCATATTTGAAGACACATTTTCGCTATGTTGGCAAAATCCCCCGAAATTCCTCATCTCCTCCATTTCATTTCTCTAAACCTCGATCTATTCTAGCAACATCTTTAATTACTCTGGGCTATTCAGAATTTATTAGCACTACCAAAATCCTGGTCTGTGGGAATATCGAAATGGAAAAGTGTTTGCTTGAAGTCGTCACAGTTAATAGGTACCCATCCAAATGAGTCTCTAGAGATCGTATCATACCTGGAAAGTAAGCCTAGTTTACAGAATGAAATCTAAAAAATCAAACTTCAACCACCAAAAGGGAGTTCTAAGAACATAAAGCAGCATGAGATGTCGCTAGCAACCCTCTAATAGAGCTCAAACATTATTAAAAAAAACAGGAAATTTAACTATGAGATCAATTGCAAAGAACATACCTAAAGGGATCTCAAATCATACCTGGGGGAAAGAACCTGAAATTAGAGAGTGAGAGCTTTGCAATCAGAAGGTTAAGTAGAGGGATTCTCGAGGAAAATGGCATTGAGAGTTGTATAGTGCAAAATTGGAACGAGAGCTTCCAATTTGCTGTTAGGGACGAGAGTTCCCTTCCATTGCAATTCAATTGTTTTTCAGCCTTTAATAAAAGAACTCACCAATTCTTCTTCCATACCCCATTCATCTGTTCATTCTTGCCCATTTCTTTACATTTCCACCCACAGCCATAACACAATAGAAATTTCCTCTTCCCTGGCAACGTTTCTTGCTCAGCCATGGTGGATAGCTAGGGTTTAAAACAGGTTGTAGAAGACAGATTCGATTCGAATTTCTGATCAAACCACAAAACTCATAGCATTAATCCTGAAATAAAGAAATTGAAACAAAGCTTAAAATCAACCATGAACCGATTACTTATCAGGTATGGCTCTTACTCTCTTTATCCGCACCGTCGAAGGAGACTTGCTGCCGGAATGCACAGAGGGATTTCACGCCGGAGGTCGTCTGATTTAATCACTTCCAGCCACACGAATTCTCTCCTCTCTGCTTTTGAATTAAAAAAAAAAACAAATAAGTGCCACAGGTTCAACCTGTGACATCTTCTCAAAACGACATCGTGTTAATGGAGCATTGTATTTTCTTAGCTCTTAGATTAATTTGGAAATTTCTACCTATATTAGCCATATTTTATTAATCCGAGACGTTATCTTGTATATATTATCATAATATATATCCAGGAAAAGTTTTCTTTTTATTTTTTCTATATTAGTTCTTAATCGCAATGCTTTTTTGTTTCTTAAAATAGGTATAGTTACACTAAATCGAAACCACAACACCCTTTTCATCTCAACTCTATGCCTTGAAACGGCGTAGTTTTGTTTAGTTTCTTTCAAGTACAGTTTCTATTTATCTCAATCATATTTCATTGATCTCAAACATTCATTTTGTAGAATTCGTTAGTTTGTAAATCATGTAAATGAAACCACCCCCCCCCCCCCCCTCCAAACGCTTTCCATTTTGTTTTTTGTTTTTTTAACAGCACGTTCCATTTTAATGTCGTTTCCTTCTTTTTTATTCTCGATAAAGTATCACCACTTTGAAACGACGTCGGGTGGGCGTCACTGCTTGATCGGCGGGGAGGAACATCTCCGACCTCCAATCTCTGACGATGGTCGGCGGCGTAAGAAATATCTTATCTTATCTAGTATTTGATTTGAAAAATGCAAGAGAAAAACATTACTTATTCATTTGCAACTGTAATCGCATCATCCTTTGGATAACGAAATGCATATATGATTGATTATTTCACGAGGTTTTTGAAATGGAATTTCTTTAGCAGGTTCAATTGTAATGGAACATGATGCTCTCAACGTAGCTTAATGGAGATAATTCACGTAGCCAACCCCAATTGTTTGAGATTTAAAGACTCAATTTTGGTTGCTTTGGTTTTTTTTTTTTTCCTTTTTTTGGTAATATTTCTTTCCTGTTGCATTTCTAACTCGCGAGTATTTTCAACCCTTATCTCCAGAATGTTTTTCGTTCTCATCAAGTCCTGAATCAGGGATGGAAAGCAGAAGAAGGTACTCATACCGAGGAAACAGAGGCACAGATTTTCTGAAGTACCAGGGGAAAAAAAAAAAAAAAGGAAGTCAAGGCTCATATTTAATGTATGGACTGCTTTTACCTTGACTCTATCGGACTTGGAGTGAGTGTTGTGCACCTGAGTGGGATTTGGGTGCACAGCAGGTGCTTGGCGGGCCAAAAACGATGCAGTTTCAAGCCTCCAACGAGCTGGAAAAAAAATCAGTCAAAACGACGTCGTTTTGGCCGTTTTGACTTAAATGAAACGACGTTGTTTCATAGTTTCCTAAGCAGATAAAAAAAATAAGGCAAAACGACGCCGTTTTGACTTAAGAGCAAGCCCAACAAACTCCCTAAATTGGCTCTCATTCCTATTTTAGGGAGCCAAACCCCAAATTTAGGCTCCAAGAGACTCCCTAACCCCCTCCCTAAAATACAAAAATGAATAGTACCTCCCTAAAATCCCCCCCATTTAGGGAGGCACTATTCACTCCCTACCCATTTTTTTATTTTTTCTCTCTCTCCTCCCCCCTCTTTAACCGGCTGTTTTTCTTTCTTTTTTTCTTTTTTTATTCTCTCTCTCTTGTCTCTCTCTTACTTTTCCCCAATATATTATATTTTATTAAAAATAGAGAGGGTAATAGGGAGTGTTGTTGGAGTGTTGATAGAAAAAGTGTTAAGTTATAATAGATATATGCACTGTACACTGCCTAATTTACTAGGTTATTGTTGGGCTTGCTCTAAGGGACAATCTAAAATGAAATGTACACACTATAAAATGGACGGATGGAGTATCATTATTTGTCTTAACGATATCTACAAAATGTTGTATTCCTTTGTCATGAAAAGGCACAACAGTATAGCATGATAACATGGGCACCATAAGATGGGGTACATAGGCATTTTTCCCATTGGTTGACACAAGTACCAAAACACTCAAAGCTACACATAAAACCTTCTGTTATAAGCATCTTGCATGAAAATGATACAAGGGGAATGAACAAAATCTCCTTATTGTAATCCATGTACCTAAGGAAAGAGCAAAAGGAACAAGTAGTGGCGGTCGCCGTCCTAATTATTTAAAATTTAAAGCTTTCTTACGTTGTTGGTATATTTCTTATTTATCATCAAACTAGACCGTTTCCTAAAGATTTTAATGCAAGAAGACAAATGGAGACGACCGTCATACTAAAGATTTTTAAAAAAATCCCTTAATTATTATTTTTTGTTTTTACCCTCAAACTACACGGACCCACCACCTCTAGATTTTTTGTAAGAAAAAAGTAAATTAAGTAGGAACTTTCCAATAACAACCGAGGTTTAACGACAGTTGTTTTAGTATAAAAGAGTAGCCGGGAAATAATTTACGACTTGTTTTTTTATTGACATAGATTTCATAGACTACTCAAACTTGAAAGGTTACTATTAGCCTCTTATAGCAAATTTTAGATTCACAACACTTCAAGCTCAAATAAGAGATCAGTAGTTCTCATCGCAATTAACTACATATGTTTGTTGCCTTTAGATGAAAATCCTAACTCCGTCTCGAAATATACCGGGCATCATTCCCTTCTTAGATAGTGAAGTTTTTGCTTGTCTCCAGTGTCCACAACGTAAAATACCAAATTGAAACAGTCTAAATCACGGAACCGAGGAGGAAAAAAAAAAAAAAATCTTTCTAAGGTGGTGTGTCACTAACTTGGTTTTTTTAGTTTTTTGATTTTTTGGCTTTTTTATATGAGAGCTCGTAATACGTGTTGGCTTTTTGTAGTTTTTTTATGTGATGTATTGTGAGGCGATGACTTGTCTCGAAAAACACAATAAGCTGATTTTTGACTTTTTGAGTTAGTAAAACGGGGCCTCAGTTTCTTTGATGTTGACTCGTAAGTGGAAAAATATAGCAGAAGATAGTTGTGAGGATCCGCTGAGATTTGGGAGCGATTTGCTGGAGATTTGGTGCCATTAATTATTTGGATAAATAAATAGAAGAAACGGCTTGGATTTTGGCATGACTTGGCCAAATGTATTTGTATTTGACTTGTTTTAGTGGTAAAGAAGAACCAGGGCCAGGAGCTAAGGCGCACGAGGCAAACGACTTAAATCCCGAATTTTGGCTTAAAATTAAATCTCTAAAGAGATATAGCTAAATATGTAATATATACTCCCTCCGTCCCCTAAAGTTAGACATTTTTGGGACTGCGTGCTATTTCTAAATTGCATATATCTTTCAATTCATAATGTTTTATGTGATTTTCAAAACTTTGTTTAAAAGAACTAATTGAAATCTATCAAACGAGATCCATATTGCTTATATAAAACATTACGGATTCAAAGATATAGACAATTTTTTCGTAGGGCTGGAATAGTGAAAGTGTCTAACTTTCCGGGACGCAGGGAATATTTAATATAGCACTTATAAAACAAAATGAGCTAGCTAGCCCAGGGAATGTGTAGTTTTGATATCCCATAGATACACAGTTCAAGTCTTTAGGCCCCTGTTTTCCCTCTCCAATAAATTTTTTTTTTTCCCCTCAAAAGTTTGTCTTAGGCTCCGAGAATCTCAAGGCCGACCCTGAGAAGAACAACTCCATTAGTTGGCATCAAGGTTCACCATGCGGGGTTAGGTCATATAAGGTACCAGGGGCTCTGCTGTGCCGTTCCTTCGTGTTACGTCCCGAGCTCAAAAATATAATTCGAACTCTTCATTGTCTAGAGCTAGACGCGAACATCATGTACGTGAAAATCAAGTCGATCGGGCATCAATAGCTTACTAGCCAAATCAAATAATTCTTTTGTACAAATTTTAAATTTTTTGGTTTTTCATATACCGAAGAAAATCGTGATTTGTTTTACTAGTGGGAATTCAATTAAAGTAGGGGCAAAATTTTGTATCGACTGACTCAACCAGAACAAATTTTATCTTTTTAATGACTTACACATGAATTGATAAAGCGAGGGCAGAAGTCATCAACATGAGGCGTAACAAGCACATAAGAAACCGAACGATAATTTTAAAAATGAGGACACAAAAGAGAAATATGTATATACAATATTGTTACTCCTATCTACTATTCGTTTTGAAAAGTTGTATTCAGAAACAACCTAAACGGGTCCGGAGTTGGTGCTGCACAGGGAGTGCGCAGCACTCGTGCTGTGCAATCCGAGCCGTCCCCTCGTAAATCCAACAGCCAGATTTTAACTTGCAATGAACGGTCGGATGTTACACATTCGAGATGAGATCTGAACCATTGGATTGCTGAGCGGACGGCTTCGATTGCACAACACAGGTGCTGCGCACCACCAACTCCGGACCCAGCCTAAACGCCTAAACCAGTTTTGCAATTTAATTCTTTTTTTATTATTGTATTAGATTAGTTTTTGGATTTGTTAGAACTTGTCCTACGTTAATTAATTAGTAAATCCAAAACTTTTTAAATGAGCATGAATGACCTCTCCACTAGTTAACAATTGATATTTAATAGTAGGATGTTTTAACACAGTAGCACTCATTTAGACTTGCGGAGGCTTTTGGATAACACTCTACTGATTAACTGCTCCCGTTGTTTATGCCTTAAGTGCACATTCTTTCTTTGTCATCTCTATGTTATGGATCCCCTGCTTACCCCTCTGTTTTGGAGCTAGGAGTCTCACGTGCTGCAAAGTTCTATGAACATTTGAAAGCGTTCAGATGATAAGTTTCACATAGATTTTACAGATGAGTGAGGTTTTTGTTATAAATTCAGGGAGAGGACTCTAACGAGGGAGAAAAACTTGCATTTACCCCAACAAATCTGGGCTATTTGTTGGGCCATCCAAAACATGTTTGGACGGCTCGGATGCGCGAACGGGTACCAGTAGCAGTAGCTTATCCGCGTGCTTTCTCTGAGGAGCAGCCAGAAAAAAAATTCCACGAAAATGAGCCAATATTTTCAAGTTTTCAACCATATTTACCCAAACACCGACGATATTTGAAAGCAAGTTAAAATAGTATAGTATTTTGAGAACACGAGAAGTGAACGAAGAGCTAATTGCAATATTAACAAAACTTCTGCAGTTAAAAGTTGAGTCCATTTGCCCATTTGAAAGAACTACCAAGTTTTCAAGAACAGTTGCAGTGTTGCTTTCAATCTCTTTGTATTGGTAATTTGGTGACTGTATTCTTGGTTAGTAGTGATTTCTAGCAAAATATACAGTCATGAATACACATCAAACTGCTGAACAATACGGAGAAGAAAAAAGCGTAGATGTATCTTCCGACTGTATTCTTGGTTAGTAGCGATTTCTAGCTAAATATAGTCGTGAATACACATCAAACTGCTGAACAATACGGAGAAGAAAAAAGCGTAGATGTTTCTGATGATGATGAGAATTTTCTTTCGGCAGCATATTCCAAGTTTGTTTGCTCTTCGAAACTTCCAACAACAGCAGACTGTTGCTCATCGCCAAGTCGATTCGCAAAAGCATCGTAATATGCCACATCATCCACATTTTCCAATATTTTTACTGGTTTCCCATTCTTTTCGTCGATTTTCATTTGTCCGTCTTCAGTTTCAACACCGGTCGCAATTACTTTTATGGGTTTCACTTGAAATGCGGAATTCATTGTAGAATCATCACCCAAGATTACAGCACCAAGAATTTCCCCCAAAAATGTGTCCTGCACCAGGTAAACATTATGTACAAGTGACTAAAGCTTTCAGCACAATGCTGGTTAGTGTTGCTTATGTGTTCTTCTTTCCCATATTCCATGAAACAATAATAATGAGAAGTTCGAAAACATTCAATAAATATTCCCAATCTTTTTTGGGGTATTTCTTGAGAAGTATGTTCGTTTTAGAAATTTCTTTCGCAAATAATTTTGGGAAACAATTCACGGGAAACGAAAAACAGAAACCCAAAACCAAAACACTAGCATATGTTGATATTTAGCATTGCAGGAATAAACTAATAGCCTACATTATGATTAGCTAATTGCTCAAATTCGTCAGATTGAGAATTAGGTAGCATACCATGTGCTGATATCTATGATGCTTTTGCTGCAACTGGTGAAGCCTTGATATCAACCGCTTTGCAAAAATTGCTTCTGGGGTCTTCTTTGTCTTATGCAACCTTTCTAAAATCTTAGGAAATTCACTAATATTACGCTGAATTCCGAGTGGAATTAGGGTAATATTAAGTCCAGAATCGAATACCATCTTTGCAGCTAAAGGATCAAGAAACATATTAAATTCTGCATATTCATTTGAAGGAATGCTAAAAACATTTCCTTTCTGTGTGTTATTGTAGTTGATGTGCCCTCCCACAACATATAAATCCTGCATCGAGTTCCACTGGACATTTAGGTAGTAGTCGCAGATAAATTAAACAATATGCAAAAAATTATATTGGTTTTGAGATTTTGAAAATTTCTCCATTGTCCACAATATAAACAACTATTTTATTGGGTACTGTAAGCAAATATTAACCAAAGTGAGGCCCAATTCTCATACATCGGTTAAACAAGACGATGGTAGAGCAAACCACAAGTAGATACCTTAAAAGGCTAGAATAAACAAAACGCTAGCCTGAGAGAACAAAGAAACAAACTTGTGGACGATGGAATCTAACACTACCTTCTATTTAGAAGACTTTCGGGACGAGGAAAAGGAAAAAGAAAAGGAAAAGGAAAACCAAAGGTAATTTTTGCGACAAGGCCACAAGCATGCAGTAAATAATGAAATGCAGCAAGAAGGTACTTAGAGCAACTAACCTGAATTAGAGAGCTTATGTTTTTGTCTGAAAGAATTATCTTCGCTAAGTTTGTTAGGGGACCATTGGTTAATATGGTTATTTTAGATCCTGAATCAAGCGATTTCAATACAGACTCCCACACTTCAAGTGCTAGCGGTTGTCTCAATTCAGGGTGATCAGTGTCGCGAGGAGCTCCAAATTTGACTGAGTTCTCTGCAGTATAACTGGAATAGAACTCAAGCTTCAGTAAATGAAATGACTTGGTAAATGAGATTAACATAATGCTATATATTTCTTCTTTCTTTATTGTAGTATAACGTAGTAACAACAAAATGCAAAGTTAATTATCCCAAAAGATAAAAAATTAAGGTTCCAAGTGGCTTAGTAAAGGAGCCAACAACTAATATAGTAACACACACATGCACATGTGTGTTGTAAAATGAGGATTAGTAAAACCGAATCCATGTCAAAAAGTGATGTTCATAATTGAAGGGATTACTGCAACCTGCCATTGTACAAACATCTGTATTCAACACCACTTAATATACTATCAACTCTAAGGAAAATGTATTTATCACCAGCTTCTTTTAGCTTTACGTAATCTTGATAATAAGAAAAACCATAAATCTAGCCTTAGGACTACTTCGTGAATGGATTTTAGTTGGAAAAAAAGGAATCTGTAAGCACCTTCGCGGGCTTTGTGGCAAATTACGAGCGAATCCATATAGCGTATCAGAATCCAAGAGTCCTCCACTACCATGTGGAATAGCCTTCACATATTTGCAGTCTCCAACATCAGAGGAAACAGAATCGGACTGGTTTGTTGCAAATACATCTCCTAGACCAACAGGAATATCATCACGACCCATCATATGCAGCAAATCATAGATGATATCTATTGTTGCCGCGTTGGCCCACCCAGTTGGACTTACTAATATTGCCTGGATCAAAAGAGAAAGACAACGTGTTTGGAATAGTTTTTATTTTGTGGTTTCTATTCACAATTTGTAAATCATACACACAAATTGATTGTTGTTGGTCCACTCATGTGATGATGTAGTTAGGACAAAATTGGTTAGGCCCGTAAGTATTGGTTTCATCTACATGTATTTGGATGAAGAGGGAGTCCAGAATCTACTAGTTATCTGATATATGTAGAGCCAGCTTTACTCATATGAACTATGAAGACTAGAACTCCTTGTGGACTTGGGGTTGCCAATAAATAGCAGTTTATAGGTAATGAAAAGGTGAGAGATGTGAGAGAAGATATGAGGGGGGAAATTAAAGACGCAAGGTCTAGAGAAAAAATGATTGGTGTGCAGTGCAAGTGAGGGCTCCGGTAGAGTGGCAGTTTTACATACTTTGCCCATCTCATATTGCAATCTTTATTATTTGGAATCTCATTCCCGTGGCTATAGGCGGTTTTGGCGAAATGCGTATTATTGTGTTTGTAGTGGGCCGAATCCAACTTTGTGTGGGCCTGTCAATATCGACAGCCCGGACCTTACAAGGGGCTCATTGGGCCGAACATATTTGGACCGAACTGAGGGCCCACCCGTTTCGTGTAGCCCACCATCCAGATGCAGCAATATTGGTCCGGGCCAATGGGGTCCGACCCGTGAGCTGATCCAGGAGGCAGTCGGAGATATTATAATGGCATCACGGTCCAAACACGTGTCCACCGAGTGTCATCCATGACGTCACTAACCAAAGCGGTTACGGGTGATGTCAGGCATGAGTTACTTGGAGAGCAATTACTAACTGTCTATACATATATTCAGGGATAAACCCTAGGGAGAGGTACACCGTTTCTCGATCTAGATCTAAGATCTGTTGTACTCTTTCCTCTCCGTCTCCAAGTACTAACTTAGGCATTGGAGTGCCCTCCGGCGACTATAGCCGGGGTGGTACTAACGAGTAACGATTGTTTCTTTTTGTAGGTAAGGGAAGGAGCTCGAGGGAGTACGGGCTGAACCGATGAAGCTATAGTCGCCGGAGGGCACTCCAGCGACTATAGCTTGATCTCTCTTTTTCGCGTGTTGCTTAAGTGGGTGCTTCCGTTGATTTGTGGTAAATAATTCCCCACATATTTTTGTTCACAATTTCATAACTTTTTGTCATATTTTTTGACTTTCTTCGAAAAAATAGCTCGTGCTCAAAGAAAAAACTCAATCTGTTGTCTTCAAATCCTATTAAACAATTCTGCTGCAATATGAATATGATCTGACCCTAGTAGTGGTTATGTTATGAAAAATAACCCCAAGTAAATATTATGATGGATCGTTCCTTCCAAGATATCTTTTAGTTGAGCAACTAGAAAAATGAAGAAAATGACAATTAAAGTGCAATTTGGAAAATAGCACAAAAGTTTACCTTGAGGTTGATAACTTCAACGGGTACTTTAAGGAGATAAAATAGAGCCAAAAAATCGCCTGCACTCATATCCATGTCAAACAACACATTTTTCCCAAACTTCCTCCCTCCAAAATCTGGTTCGTACATAACTTTTTGGTAGGAGGGAAATTGTGTTGTGAAATTGAACCTTCCAGTTTGTTGAGGGAGGTTCAGCATCTGTCGAGGTAAATATTGCATTATCAATGTCATAAATGTACTAGATGCACCAATTAAATTAGGGAACAAAATGTCAAGGATTTGCCAATAGACCAAGGGCTAGAGAAACTTGCATCCAAGAAACTTTTGAAAAATTCTCTGTTAAGGGAGCTGGAACTTTCTCGATTAGGCTTTGCTTTTGTTGCAACAAGCACAGACACTGCTTCAGGTCCTGTTACTTCCGTAGTATAGCCATCCTGTTTTAGATACAATGAATAAGAGGCAAAGGATGTAAAAAATAAGAATATTGAGAAGCCATTTCAGTATGAGTTTCTCAGAACTTGTTTCTTTGGAAGAATTAAAAATGGTCATCTACAGATAACATTTGAAAGTGTTTTTTTGCTAAATTCGAAACCTTATTTTGGTGGTTTTTTCTAAATGGGTACTTTTCCTTCATAGATAGAATTTATTTGAAAGACATGAACCAAACTAGTTTTCTGAAAACTGGTCTGCAAAATAGATTATGAAACATCCAAATAGAGAATCCATTTTTGGCTTCAACCCAAAATTACCTTGCATTTCCCTTTCCCATTCTTGACAAGGCAAAACGGGTCGCGAAGTTGAGTCTGAACATGACCACTATGAACTCCACCTTTCTCTAAATTGAATTTTGGAGTTTCAAGGCCACCAAAAAATGGGTTAGAGCCGTCGGATACCCCGTATGGTTTGTTTGAAGTAACTACTGTTATATTCATGACCTCCATTTCAGAAAATTCATTTTCCCCACTATGATCACGTGAGTTACGCATAATTGAAGTAGCTATACCGGCTGCGAATGAATCCCACATAAAATAACTCTGCATAAAATAAGGTCAGAAGCATTAGTTCAGCATATTTGAGTTCGATTTTGGAAGCATTTTGATGAATCTTTCAAACCTTACCGTATAAAATTGATCATCAAACCAGGTATCGCGTGCCATTTTCAAGGACTTGAAGCAGTATTGTGCCTCATAGGTATTCTGATTCTGCTCAAATGCTTTGAAGAAGTTTTCACTAATTGGAATGGTGTTTGTTGCATCCAGTGGAACAAGTGTAACTGGAATGCCCGAATGGATTACCTGCACACATGAGAAAATAGAACTATCAAAATAAACTTCAATAACGGCCTCATTATTATATAAATTAGATGATTCTTTGTTTGGGATTAGGTTTTCAATGGAGAATACCAAAAGGGAAACCTGCACTTCAGTTGTGAGTCATGACTCATGACAATGGGAGAGCTTACCAAGGGGTGAGTGGAGGCGATAGTCTAACTGGCCTTGGAAAATTATCTATATCTTTGTAAGAAGTTTCTCAGAATTTTCTTTTAAGTTATTTGTGTTATCCAAACTAATAGCTTGATCTAATTACCTGTGAACGCAAACTCACTAGAAAAGAAAACAGACTCAACAATGAAACTGAACAAATCAGAATATTCACGGCGTACTGGGAACAGAAAATAAGAATGACAAAAATGAAATTGAGAATCAGAAAATCCAAAAATAGCATATCAAGGTTTGTGCACCATACGATGTCCTTAAAATAGATTCACCCCTCACCGTAGGTGCTTGAGAGCGTGGACGTCTCTATCCTAGGATACAATGATGTTCAACCATCAGAAACAGTTGCAAATTCTGACAGTTCGGCAAACTGAGACTGTATCTCTCAAAGAGAAAAGAATAACTAAAGGAGTAAGATTTTGATGTTTCATGAACTCGGCGCATTGGAACAGTGTATCTCTCCACTTAGCTGCTCTTGGGTGCCCTTAGGGATCGATCCCATCTTGATACTTGCAGTATATAGAACCACCCCACATCGCCTAATTGAACAATGCGAGACAAGAGCCTTTTCACCTTCTTCAACCCACATTCACATGAATATGTTATGAGGCACTTTCTCATTCACCATTAAATGGATTTGATTAACCATGCCTATGGACTTAATCTCGACAGTAAGAAGAACCCACTGCGTCTTGGTCCCACCTAAATTGGTTTGTGGACCCCACTTGTGTTTTAGCTCAAACAAAGCTAAGAAAACATATTTTTAGTGATCATTTACCCTACAATCTGCCCAAGCCCCAACATAATGATTTTTTTTCCTCGTTCAACTCCAAATACATTTTCCATAATTTCTAATCTATCTCACTATCTTTTTCTTCCTACTGTCGATCTCTCCCTTCCTATTTCTACCATTCTCTCGCTCTCCCACGCCCACTAATACCTTTGTCCTATATTATGCACTTCAATATAACCACTTCAAACACACATAAAAAAACAAACCAAAAATCATATAGTCTGAGGTACTATATTGCTTCCATTCAGCAAAAATCCGGCATCTGGTTATGTCGGTCTCTAATAAAGGAGACTAATCTGTCTACATTTCACAATCAACAGGAAATATAATCATATGCTTGTGATACCTGGTATGCAGCAAAAGGATCTCCAAAAATATTGAACTCCGCATAGGGATTACTTGTGTAATCTGTGTACAAATTACCATGGTCACCACACTGCTGAGGCTGGCAAGTGGAGCTGCCATTCGTCGGGCAGCAACCGGTCGGATTCTTTGACCTCACACCACCACCCATTACATAAATGTGCTCAATGTTTTTCTTTAGATGTGGGTTTTTCATGAGAAAAATGGCGAAATTTGTCTGTGCTCCAATAAGAAAAACAGTAATGGGACCGGTGGATACTTTGTCAATCATCACTTGTTGAGCAGTTGGCTGTCGAAGTGGAGAATATTTCCTGCTCCCCTGATTCAATGACCAAAAAAGAAAGCCATTTGGCACTAAAATTCTACATAGCATTTCTCATGGAAAATAGTTCTGCACCAGGCATTTGCTGTTATAAACTGGTCTAAGACTAAATTGCACAATAAAATGGAAGATAAATTTCTGCATATTTCCTTAAGCACATAGATTGAGGAAAACATAAATTGCCTAATTTGTAGATGTCATAAAAGTACATCAACCAGTGTCTTACCTTAGTTGATTGAGACATGTAACAACATTTAGTATTCTTCTCTGCTGCAGAGCGTGTGCTCAGATAATCATACTTTCCATCCAGTGTTGACAACGGACTCTTAGTAGTTAGTTAAGTATCTTGTGGTAATCATATCAACGTTTTGTTTGTAGAAACTTAATATCGAACTTAGACTTTCTTGGCCGATTCTTGCTAAGGATTACATAAGGTTTTCACCGTAAAGTTGGAGTCCAAGATCCGCCCTGACTATATTAGTGGAACTAAGAAAACATAACTAAAAAGGAACAGCCAAATGACCTAAAGCTTGACTTTTAGGAATATTCCATAAGATGCAGAATCATACCTGTGGAAGGAAGCTCTTTCTAAATCCATAGTTGGAATCAACATCTAATCTTCCTCCTTGACCAACAGGAACTGCTTGTCTATATCTACAATACCCAGCTGTGCCAATCCCCTGATAATAAGAAGTTAAAGAGCTATAACATTAGCCCTAGATGCAGTAGCCGACAATGATAGGGAAAAAAAAAATCATCTTTTGGAAAATTTACCTATGAAGTTAGAGACGCAAGCCAAAACAAAGGTAACTAAATTTTTTTGGTGCTAAAGGGTCCAGTTCAGTCACTGTGCTTAATCTGGGGTTAGCTTCTACCAATTATCACCTATGGAGAGAGAGGAACTACTGGGTTTTTCAGGCTAAGGGCTCCAATACAGATGTGGTGTTTCACAGAATATTAGAAGATCTCAGGGCCTGTTTGTGCTCTTGGAAGGTAGTTGAGCCTCCTGGTGAGTCTTTGAGTATTAGAATGTTTGGAATTTGCTTTTAAGCTTTATTTATTCTTCATATGGCTTCCTAGTTGATTTGTTAGTGTTCAGCTTGGTGTAGCAGGTTGTTGCTGTTCTTTCCTTATTTGTGTTAGCGGCTTTGAATTTGTTTTTTGGGGATTTCAAGGCTATCCCCTCGTTCTCTTTTTTGGGTGGTTATAATATTCTACTTTCCCAAAAAATAGAATAAAATAAAATAACGTTCAAAACACTCAACAAACCTCTATAAAAGTTCAACAACCAGAACAGCTACCAATTCAAAAGTAAAGATTTTCCCACAACCTGTGGGCCAGTGGGGATACATAGGTAAGAACTGTGGAGGTTGAGGCTCTAGCAGCTTGTTCACTAGGTCTACCATTGATGTTCCCGACTCTTTCCTTGGAATAAAAGTAAAGTTTGGATCCTTTGTCTTGAAAACACAATTATCAATTGTTATAAAAGAACATTAGGATTTCAAGAAAAAGGATCATGTGCTAGAAAAAGGATATCCTTACTCGGAAATGTAAAGGTATACATATTCAATTTTGCAACTGCAAAACTTGCTTTTACTTGGTGGTATGGAGAAACTAGGATAAATCCCTGCACCTGTTCAATTAAAGGGAGATATCCACCAACATCTGGTTGTATGGTGCCATCTTCAAGTATTCCACCCTCGCCTCCCACCCCAACGGCAATGTCATCACGGCCCATCATGTAAAGGATGTCATAAATGTGATTAGCAGCATGCCCAGCATCTGTCCAGATGTTTGCGCTAATAGTTATAGCCTGTTGAAATGCATTGTCGAGAGTTAAAGTTGTGTAGTTGGGGCTGAAAATCAACAAAATATCTCAAAGTAAACCATTGAAAGTCAAGGACCAGTTTAAGTTTTTCTTTTTCTGAAAATATCATAAAATGGAGTACACTTCAACAACAACCGGAAGTAGATCATAATCAATTTTATGGCATGCACACGTAGTTTAAAACACTTTGAACAAGGAAGAAATGCATATTTTCTCACTGATGCGTTTGATCACAAGTAGTCAATTCGATGATTGCCTTGGCACTTGAGTAATACTTTCATATTTTGTTTAATCATTTGCCTCTCCTTTGAAGGATTAGCATAAATTTTCATGCAATCTAAAAAGAAATAGAAAAAGACAAAAGACTAAGCTAATCCAATCAAGTACCTTAACAGGTTTCAATGAATCTTGGATTACGCAAGGGAAAAAAATGTCAAATTGCAAAGGCGGAGTACACAAAAAAGCACTTGGATAAATTCATTCATTGGTCTATAGGACATCATCTACTGAAGCTAAACCACATGTCAAATTTGATAATCGAATTCAACCCAAACTTCTAAAGAAACTCCAAGTGGTTGGACTTATGCACACAAACACATTCATCCTAACATATACACACCAATGTAGTGAAAAACTGTCAAAATGGAAAATCAGTAAAGGAAGCGACTCGGCATGACTTATGAGAGCATCCTTAGCTCTTACCCCTGTTTTTCACTCAGAACCAAAATTTGCACGAAAACCACCCAAAACGCACTCCACTCGAGTCCTTGACTCAAACCTATATCCGATTGAATTTTACTCAAATCAAAGAAAGCTCAAAATTTTACTCCAATTTTCTAAGGCTATTTTCTCTTTCTCAAATTTACAACTATGCTATGAATAAAATGTTTACTCAAACTTAAGCATTAATATTTGAGTTTGCATAGTCAAGTACTACAGAACAAATACAACTTTTTCACAAAGTTTTACTCAAATTCAGGTGAAAGTGTGAGTAAGTATGGATATGTTGGATACAACTATTCTGGACTTTTTTCTTCCACAAGCGGTTGGAGAGTACAAGTATCAGAATTAGGTCAAACTGGAAACAAGACCACAAGCTCAACCCAACTAATAGCCCTATTAAGGTGAAGAAATAAGCCCAACAAATACAAGGGTAACACCCATACGCAGGTGGAAATATTCGAACTCCTGACCTTCCAGAGAGATGCAGAAGTCTTGGCCAACTGAGGTAGCCCCAATTGGTATTACTTTGGACCTTGTAAATAGTAGTATAGTAGAAATGGCTATTAAATCCCTAGGTGTTAAAAAGTGAAGTAAATTATGGTTTTCAAAAATTCATAAAAAAAAAAAAAGGTAGTAAAACAAGACCTGCAAATCGATTTCTGAACGGTTAAGCTTCAAGAGGTACAAGAGAGCGAATAAATCGTCAGTATCCACATCCGTATCCAAAAGAATCCGATGCGGCTGCCGCCAGCCACCGTCCTCCGCCGTGTAAGACTTAGCAGCTAAAACTATTCCAATTACAACTATAGTTACACATAGAAGTCTCTGTACCAACATATTTAGTCGTTCTGACCACATTCCCATTTGAAAGAACTCATCAAGTCTTCAGGGGAAACAGTTATGATGTTGCTTTCAATCTCTTTGTATTTCTTTGATGAGTTTAGTACAATAATTGTGGTGGCTCCCATACTGTGACTGGTGTCGTGAAAGGGGCTATGCACTTTGGTGTGAACATTTTTCTGAAGCCCTGTCTCAAAAGTGATTTTTGCCCTTATTTTCTAAAATATCCGAACCATTCAATGACTAACCGCCGGGGTAAATGTGTAAAACAATGTCAACCCAACTGCCAAAACCCCACGTTCACCAAAAGTTTCCCCTTCACACGAACAAAGCCTGCCAGTTACTCTGCGACTCTACACTCTGGTACAACAATGGCTTCCATATTTAGTTTTGGCAAAATCATCCTTGGTACTTCTTTTAATTTATATTTCATGCTTCCGATTTTTACACAGAGAGAAAGGGACAATACACTGCATGCATAGGAGGGAAAGACATAAGGGACATTACACTGCATACGTACAAGGGAAACACATCCAGGTGTAAGTTCAACTTTTGTCCACTTTCAATTTTTGTCTACTGGTTTTTGAATTGAGGGATGATAGGGTACAAGAAGAATTTCACTGAAAATGTCCGGTAAAGATAAATCAACAGTTCAGATTTACAGGAAGAGAATTTGAGCCGTTAATTTCTCTGGACGTTTTCAGAAAAACTGAACCTTATCAAAACAATTTTGTCTCAGAATTTCTTCCCTCCTACTTTTATATATACAAATTTTTTACCCCACCTATATACGGACAAAAGCAAGAATTCCCTCTTAAAAAAAAATGGAATTCATGTATACAGTTTCTGGCATATACAACATGGAAACCAACTAAACTCGATTAAATGTTCTACTGAAAAAGAAAAAAAAAAACCCGCTCAATTCATCACTCCATTCACTCAATTTTAGTGTGTAATCCTTTTGGCCGGGGGCACACGCATCGTGAAGTTCGACTTACACACGCATCGCTTGTGCCCACTGCCCAGCCTCTGGTAACAATTAAGGAGGAAAAAGAAAACAAAAAAAGAGTATTTGACTCTCCAAAATTTGAAGTCAAGGTTGAAGATGCTAGTACAAGTAAAAGGGTTTTCAAAAAATCCATAAAAAAGAGAAGAAGAGGGAAGTGAAACAAGACCTGCAAATCGAATTCTGAACGGTTAAGCTTCAAGAGGTACAATAGAGCGAATAAATCGTCGGTACCCACGTCCGTATCCAGGAGAATCCGGTGCGGGCGCCGCCGATCACCGCCGCCGCCGCCCTCCGCCGTGTAAACAGTTCCGATTACAACTACGGCTACAAAAAAAAGTGTCTGTATCGACATTTTTAGTCGTTCTGATCACAAGCAAAACTCTCAATTGTTAATACTAACAAGCAAATGATGCTGTATTATACAAATGATTATACAAAATAAGGGCTTGTTCCCATTTTATCCTTTGATAAAATGTGAAATTCATAAAACTAACTGGGTTGATTTTAGCAAATAGTTTTTAACAAATGATGAAATCATTTGCTAAAATCAATCCATTTTGAGGTTGTGTTATAGGTTAATTTTAGCAAAAATGATCTCCTCATTTGTTAAAATCACCATTTGCCAGTTGATTTTATGGATTTCTCATTTTATCAAATGAAAAATAAAGCCTAAGTAAACATCACTAGCCGAATATAAAATAAGTTTGTACTAGTCCCCTTTCTTCAACGCTTCCGCTTACAAAATTATCCATATCTTACTAGCCTCTTTTCTAATAGAAAATTATTTATATATCACGATTAATGATGTTTTAAATGATTTCAACTATTTCGCCTAATAAAGCTAATCAAGATCTATTAAATAAAATTCATACTGCATAATTCATACATTATAAACTGAAAAAATACAGACAATTTTTTTAGAGTTCCGTAATAGTGAAATTGAACTATGAATATGGAACAGAGGTAGTACTTAGTACTAATAAGCTTCGGATACAATGTTATGTATATATATATATTTTTTGTGTTATGTTACGCCTAATTTTGGCGTAAGTTACACGTGTTG
This sequence comes from Gaultheria prostrata, assembly GCA_036023075.1. Taxonomy (NCBI): domain Eukaryota; kingdom Viridiplantae; phylum Streptophyta; class Magnoliopsida; order Ericales; family Ericaceae; genus Gaultheria; species Gaultheria prostrata. The sequence goes on along the minus strand of JAXBDA010000738.1, from coordinate 8,314 downwards.
GATAGCTACACAAAGTGTGATTTGGAAGCATAGTATAGTTTTGAAAAAATGGTACACATACTACTGACGGTGCTTGTCACGAGCGTTTTTGTGTATGATACGCATATATTTTTACTCATTAGTTACGTATTTTTATGGTATCAAGTACATGTTTTTTTGGTTGAGGTTAGGAGGGAGTATCATTTCAAGTATAGTATTATCATATTGTGCTTGATGGTAGCATAATATGTTCGAACTTCGAAGTTATGATGAGTAGGTTCCCCTCCTCTACTAAATCCCCAAATTCGCCACTGTTAAGTCAAAATATAGACTGGAGAGGACGTAGAACAGAGAATGGTGAATTAGAAGTTGATTTTATGTACATAATATAGACATATATGCAGAGAGAACGTGCCCGGGGGCGTGGGGGAGAGAAAGAAAGAGAAGTGCACTGCAGCACTTGGAAATTTCATAAAAATGTTAGTGAAACAAGAAATCCATGTGGTACCTGCCCGCATAAATCTGTGCACACAGATTTTTCCTTTTCTCCAAGAACACGAAAAGTAAACGACATCGAGGCCATTTATAATGTTGCTTTCAATCTTTCTGTATTTCTTTCATGAGTTCAGTACAACAATTGTGGTAGCTCCCAGATTGTGACTGTATTGTGGGTTAGCAGCAATTTCTAGTTAAATACAGTTGTGAATACACATAAAACTGCTGTAAAACAATAAGGAGAAAAAACAAAAACAAAAAAGAGTATATGTTTCTTTTGCTGATGAGGAATTTTATTTTGGCGGCATACTCCAGATTCTTTTCTGTTCTTTGAAACCTGCAACTACAACAGATTGTTGGTCATTGCCAAGTCAATTCACGGAAATAGCATAACATGCCATATGATCCACGTATTCAAGTTTTTTTACGGATTTTCCTTTCCATTTGTCAATTTTCATTTGTCCATCTTTGGATTCAACACAGTTGCAACTACTCTTATGGGTTTCACTTGAAATGCTGAATTGGTTGTAGACTGATCGCCACCTAAGATTACGGCACCAAGAATTTCCCCCAAAAACGTATCCTGCAGAGCATGTATCAAAGCTTCAAAAAAATTTCTTGGACCAAAACTAACTTTAGGTGAAAAATACTATGGCCGACCAAAAAAAAAAAGTTGAAAAATTATTGAATCTTTGAGCGAGTACCATCTACCGAAATTCATAAACATATTTTACGTGTTTCCTCAAAAGTAGATTGCATGAGCCAATAGCATTAATTCCTTAGATTGACAATTATGTAACATACCATATGCCGATATCTATGCTGCTATTGTTGCAACCGGTGCAGCCTTGATATCAATCGCACAGCGAAAATTGCTTCCAGCATCGTATTCGTCACATGCCGCCTTTCTAAGATGTTTGGAAATGCACTACCTTTACGCTGAATTCAAGTGGAATTAGGGTAATATCAAGCCCAGAATCGAATACCGTCTTTGCAGACAAAGGATCAAGAAACATATTGAACTCTGCATATTCGTTTGAAGGGATAGTGAAAACATTTCCTCTCTGTGTTATTGTAGTTGATGTGTCCTCTTACTACGTACACATCCTGCATTGAGTTCCAAAAAGACTTTCATTTAGAAGTTGTAGATGAATTGCGTCACATGTAAATCATCATGTTGATTTTACGGTTTTTGTAAGAAAAAACTCATCGTCCACAACATAAATACGAGCTATTTTTAGGGTAATGTAAGCGTATGTATATTGACCGAACACTGAAAGATCTACAATGAGTTTCTAGACACATCCCCGATTCCCCATGGGATAAACAAGATGATGATAGAGCATAACATCCAGACTACGTAAACACCTTAAAAGCCTAGAAAATGGAAATGAAACAAACTCAGCCACGTGTAGCGGTGTCCAAGAAAAACCGAAAAAACCGGTAAACCGGACCGACCGGTCTATTTGGATTGGTTCTGTGGTTTTATTGGATTTGTTCTGGTTTTAAAATATAAAAACTGGATATTTTGGTTCAGTCCTTGGTTTCATTTGGAAACCGTGACTATTTACCCATACATATATACAATACTTGAATCGATAAAGAGTATACATGATACGTCACCCTACCTACCAAACCATCTGTTTCCCACAAAACTCTTCCACTCCCCCAAAACAATTTTGTGGGTTTGTTTAAAGGTAGTATTTTTATGAAGAAATTGCAACAATTTTGTGGACAAATTAAGTTTTCAATATTAATGAAGTTATTGTAATTATTTTACGGTCTATTTTGTTAGCTATTTTAAAGAACTAGTGATATGTTATTCATGTTTTTTGGGGGCAATTTTTGGATGCTAACATGGTTAAATGATTTTGGGGGGAATTATTTTACGGTCTATTGATTTTACAGGTTTTTGTAAAGAAAATTCATTGTCCACGGGACCACAACATATATAGCAGCTATTTTTCAGGTAATGTAAGCGTATATTGACCGAATAATGAAAGATCTATAATGAGTTGCGAGACAACCCCATGGGATAAACAAGAGATGATAGAGCAAACCATCCAGACTAATTTTGTAAACACCTTAAAAGCCTAGAAAATGGAAATCAAACAAACTCATATAGTCAAATGTAATTTTGCTACAAAGCCACGAGCATGCAGTAAATAATTAACTGCAGCCAAAAAGTAGTTGAAGCCACTACTTACCTGAATTACAGAGATTGTGTTCTTTTCTGGAAGAATTATCTTTGCTAAATTAGTCAAGGGACCATTGGTTAGTATCGTGATCTTCGATCCTTCATCGAGTGATTTCACTACAGACTCCGAAACTTCAAGTGCTAGTGGTTGTCTCACTTCAGGGTGATCAGTGTCGCGTGGAGGTCCAAATTTTACAGAGTTCTCTGCAGTATACCTGAAATGAAACACAAGATTCAGTCTTAGCCTATCCAGCACAAAGAAGAAGAATATAATTCTAGATTACTATTTTTGTAATTATCAAGCGTTAACGTGATGATATGAAGATTAACAAAACAGAATTCCAAAGAAAAAGGTGATGTTTCTAACTGAGGATACCGAAAACGCCTAAGAGCATTTCCATTGTTTTCTATATTGTCATTTTATCAGTTTTCAGTGATATTGCTCAAGCGGTTGAATGCTATTTTGGCACAACTACTCACTTTTACGGTTAGATCAAAAGCAGTGGAGATCAATATTGATACTGATGTGATAGGTTGGCACAAGAAAAGGGTTCGTCAAAAGGATTTTCCCAACTAGTGGAGGTGCGATTTTCCTCAGTTTTACAAAAAAATTGGCAATGTCAAAGAATTCACCAAACCATTAGAGATGCTCTTGTGCACTATCAACTATGAAAGAAATGTCGTTTATCGTCATCTTCTTGTAATCTTCTACTCAATTTTAAAAGTAAGAGTCTAAACATGGGCATTTTCTTGCTGAAAAAGATAGAATCTAGAAGTACCTCCTTGGACTTCAAGGCAAAACACGAGTTAGTCCGTAGAGAGTATCAGAGTCCAGGAGTCCGCCACTACCATGTGGAATAGCCTTCACGTACTTGCAGTCTCCAACAGCAGGGAAAAGTGGAGAACAGAATGAGACTGGTTTGTTGCAAATACATATCCTATACCAACAGGAATGTCGCCGCGACCCATCATATGCAGCAAATATCAGATGATATCTATATCTATTGTTGCGGCGTTTGCCCACACAGTTGGACTTACTAATATTGCCTGGATCAAAAGGAAAGACATTATGTTTCGTAAAGATTTTGTTTTCGATGTTCTCAATTTTTTAAACAAAGTTGGCAGCTTCAAAACTTGTTTTCTGGAGAGTGAATTGTGTTTATGTTTCATACAACAGTTTGCACTAAACATTTTGATAAACTAATCCTTGTAAGCTTGTTTTTTCATTTGAGCAACACAGAAAAATGAAGGGAATGCCATTTCTAATGGAGTTGGGAAAATGGAAAACGACTTTACCTTTAGGTTGATGACGTCCACAGGTAATTTAAGGAGCTAAAATAGCCCTAGAAAATCGCCTGCACTCCTATCCATGTCAAGCAACACATTTTTCCCGAGTTTCTTCTCTCCAAAATTCGGTTTATAAAGAACTTCTTTATAGTAAGGAAATTGCGTTGTGAAATTGAATCTTCCTGTGTGTTGAGGGAGGTTCAGAACCTGTAAATGACAGATGTTGTCATTAGCATCACATAAAATATATTACCTGCACATTTTATAGTACAAATCGAAACTACAATTACGTAAAGGATTTGTCAGCGAACCAAGATGTAGATGAACTTACATCCACAAATCTTATGAAATATTCTCTATTTAGGGCACATTTACTGTCATGATTTGGTTTTGGTTTTGTTGCGACAAGCGCCGGCACTGCTTCTGGACCAGTTACTTCCATATTATAGCCATCCTGTTTTAAACACAATGAATAAGCAGGCAACTGAAAAATAATGACAGTCATCGCTCTCTTTCATGTTCGATACTTACTTGAGAATTAGTTTTTCAAAACACTTTTCAAGAAGTTGTTTTGATAGCACAAACAATCTATCGTTTTGGACTTAATTTTTGAGTGAAAATAGTATTCTTAAAATTTTGTTCTTTCCAACAAAAAAATCCCCAAAAGGAAGTGTTGTAAATACATGAACCAACGATGCAGTTGACTAATTGAGCTTCTGGTTCCAATTTCGATAATCACATAGACAAAGAGCAGTTCAATGGTGAGAACTAACCTCTCATCACCTGGTTTGTTTCCCCTTATGTCCAGCAATACAAGAGTTGCTCCTAGATATCTTGCCACTACGACCGCATCAGCAATCTGACCACGCAAGTACAAGACGAAAGAAAAATTGGGGGATTACTGGTAAACTGCAGATACATGGGTTTTTTAATCCACTAAGTACCACCAAGCTAAATAGAGGAAATTAGAAACAAGATCAACCTATCAGCTTAACTATGATTTGGCAATTTCGACACGATTTTAATGATTTTAAGAAAGAATGTGTTCAAAATGCAATACTAAGTGACAGACAATTGATGCATAGAATTAGGATACCTGGTAAGAGGTGGCTGAGGATCTCCAATTGTAGCATACGGCTCGGAATCGGAGGTAGTCGGAGAATGCGATGAGTTTCCCGGCGATGGTCGGAAGCAACTCTTGCGGCAGTTCCGCCCAATCAACCGCAATGAGATTTATCTCAGCCTCTGTGGTCAACGCCGCCTCGGTTTCAGAACGAACATCTAAAAGGATTGAACAGGATGAATCATAAAACGAGCTAGAAACGGAAACAGTTACTTGAAATAAACAAAAATGCATAACAACATACTAGTTTATCAATGAATCTGATGAGAAGGTATTCCAAAATGCAGAGAGCTAGAGCGTGAAACACAGGGTATAAGAACATCAGGTTGGTTAGTGAGCAAAAGAATTGAACCACATAAAACTAAACAGAAAGCTAGAACCTCAAACCATCTGGCTGGGAATGATTTTTACCTTCTGGAAACGCGTAGGATAAAAGTACTATCAACAAATTTTCTCCCATTTTCTTTTGGCAACCAAAGAGGGTTGATGAAACAAAGCTTTGCTCAAAAGACAAACCTCAAAATTAAATCTCTTTATCAATTCCCCCAAACCACAATAAACTCATGCAAACCAAACCAAACGGAGCCTTATGTCCCAATTAATTGGGGTCGGCTACATGAATCCTTTTCATCCATTGAGCTCTATCAAATGATGCTTGTTCACCTAGACCTAGTAGACTCAAATCTTTATGCAATACCGCAACTAATGTCAATTTGGGTCTTCCACTCCCCGGAGGGTTGCTACCCAAAGCTATCCTATCCGCTCTCTTAACCACTGCATCCGCTGGGCTACAATAGACATGCCCAAACCACCTTAGCCTATTTTCCCTCAACTTCTGCTCTACAGGTACTGTACCTACCATCTCACATGTAATGAAAATTCTCGTACAAGCATCTGTGAGGAGAAAAAAAAAGATACTTAGTGCTGCACTCCTAGGGATTGAAAAGCAGTTTTAACAAGCATTTGCTTCCCATTTGTAGCCTAGACCATCATTCCAATAGATCATATGAAAATTCTAGTACATATTTGAGAAAGGAAGAATTGCAATTGGTAAAGGCAAGGAGACTTTGCACCACAAGACATGAAAAAACACGGGATATGAATTACTGCTCCCTTCCAATCTAGTGATTCAAGCAAAAATAATCAAATTGCAGAAACAGAAATTCAATTCAGAATTCGAATCAAAATCTCAAGTATACCAAACCCATTTCAAGTGCGTACCTTCTTCTCAAAAGGGTTGAAGAAGTTTGTACTCTTCAATTAATCTGCAAGGAAGACAGAGATTAGACAAACACAAGTGGGAAATCCGAGTTTCACAATAAAGGAACCAAATGGGTTTAATCCAGTGTAGCCAAATCTATTTTCAGAAAAAACAATTTCGCTCAAATCAACTTCGACCATATACGATTTAATTCTCGATTGTCATGATTCTCAACATGGTTTTTCTTCTTGACAAAATCTACAACCTGAACTCTTTTGATCGGGTTAATAACTTTCAGTGAATCACAATCGAGCAAATACTCCACCTACTTGCAACTCCAATAAAAGGAGAATAAAAAGGGTAAGATTGAATGTGGCCAAATCTATTTTTACAAAAATAAAATCACACAAATCTTCTTCGATCATGTACTTATAAAAACTAAAATTGTAGAATAATTAACAATATTTATCTTATTGACAAGATCTAAAACTTGAACAATTGTGATCAGACAAATAATCATGCAATAAATCTCAAGTGACGAATTACATTGCAATCCCATATTGGAAAGCTTCAGAAAGGTTTCCGGCGTCGTTTTGTGTAACCTTGCATCTCTTATAAATTGACTCATCCAGGGCGACGTCGTCTTGTGTAACACCTCTCTCTCTCTGAAGCAGTCAGCGTCGTCGTCACAGAATCTGGTAACGTAAATTTCAGTTTCTATCTGAATCGAATACGATTCATGTTTGGCTATCGATTTGATCATTTCATGTTTTCTAATTCAGTTCAGCTCGATCTTCTTCGTCGGTGCTTGAATTTATTTACTATATTTTTTTTTTTTGCATTTCTTGTTATGATTGCATGTCTTTATCCCAAAACCATCAATTTTACTTTCTTTAGATTTAGATGTACTCCCATGGAGTATCGAGAGTGTTTGGATAAGACTTTTTAATATGCGAATTTCGAGGTGTAAAGGCCCTGTGTTGATTATCTGGTGAAATCTTTGGCTCTGGTCAATTCCATCCAGTGGCAGACACAGATTGAGTCGAGCAGGGCCGAGGGCCGAATCACGTGTATTTTCATATTCATAAAAAAAAAATATTTGTTATTGTAGCATTTATCCCTACTTGCGAGTTGCGAGGTCCGAATAAGAGAAGATATTGTGTGCATATACGTAGACACCGTTAAATTTTATAAATGCAACCTAAGAATGATTGATAACTTAAAATAGGAGTTTTTACTCCACAAAAATAGAAAAAATTTAAGAATTTTTTTCACTCCGGGGACTTGCATGGGCCAATCCCATAGAATTTTTTTTAATTAACCTGAAAAACTAATATGACACGTGAGGATATTTGGAGTTGTGCAGGGGCCGGGTTCCCCCTTGCACCCCCTTGGTACCGCACCTGATTCTATTGGAACAGAGCTCGATGATATCCTCTTTCATTCCTCGTCATCCTAATTTTCTCCCACAAGCTGTTATTGGTTTTTGCTTATAACTGGTTTCCTGCTGTACATTGTAGTTTAGTTTGAGAGTTAACAAACTTTGATTTGGTCATAAATGAATCTCTTTCTGTAACATGTTCCTTTATACCGTGAACACTCCCATAAGCATCATTTCTGTTTTATAGATCTTTTCCATGGCTTTGTAGTAGATTTTGTCGGCTCTTTCCTTGTTTCTTTGTATCCTTTCTCTCTCTCTCTCTCTCTCACAACTACTGACTCACCATCTTTATCTCAATTTTTTCAAAGTGGTCATAAGACTTATAAGCTACGCGACTCTATGTATTTGAATTCACGAATCATGTATCATAGTAATGAGAGAACTTCCCTTATTTTGGTCTTCATCTTGGGACCACATTACTTTCTCATCAGTGCACGTTGTCTTAGTTATTGCTAGTATCCTTGTATGCACAACATGACTGTTTTATGCGATGCATATTTCCGGTTATGCAGTCTTTGTAGTCATTGCAAGTAAGCTGAACCGCGCATACAATTGAGTGGCTGTTGTTCAGTTTAGGTTTTTCCCGATTCT